>JAJIYU010002392.1:0-30789 GCA_030144865.1 Tinospora cordifolia
TACAAATAATTTAGGAAGCGATCTCGAGGTGAGTTTCTTTCCTTTCTTTTAATTTATTATTTTGACTTAGATAATGCTTGCTTGTTTGGTTAGCTTGATCTTTTATGTTTTAATTCTTGTTCTTTGCATTTATGTCATTCAATCATCATGTTGCATGACCAAGAGAGTATGCTTTGTAGTTGCATCTTGTATGATCTTCTACATCAGAAATCAAAAGTCGTTTTCTTGTTTGAGAGAGTATGCTTTGTAGTTGAGTCTCGTACGATCTTCTACATCAAAAATCGAAAATCTGTTCTTCTTTTGATTTATCATGTTATACTGTGGTATGTTCAATTTCTATTGAAATATTTATCTACTATACTCTTGCACACAAAAGTCAGATTAAATGAGATTTCAACCACGTACCAGTATGATAGATTTCTATGTTCCATGTAGAATTGGAACTGGCTGTCAATACTGACACCAGCATGGAACGGGTTTCAAGAATGATCCCACTGGAAATGGATTTGAGTTTCAGAATTGATCTCTCTCCCTCGATTTGGAGCACAGAGGGTATTCCCGTTCGGTCTAAATTACGACTGAATTAATATATTGGTTGAATCGAATTAATCTCTGGAAATGTTTGATCTGCTTGCATTGTTTGGTTGGAATAATGGATTAAATAGATGGAATAATTCATTAGGCCTTTTAGCTCACCTCCCTATTTTTCATAACACGAAATGAATCAGCTTGCAAGGAGATTTACCCATTAAAAGTTTTTATTTATTTCAATGTAGGGCACATCAACCCAAGTGAAATCATGTATTTTCAGCTTTAAATTTATTTTTCGTTGTAATGGATTATTGTACTCGGAATTGTCGAATGAATAAACGAAGGATTTTATTTACCATAATGTCATTTTGTACATAGACTAATGTACACAGGAACCCTATTGCATTTGGGGTCTAAGAAGAAGAAAATGTAGCACGAGCCCGTCTCCTAGGCATCCCAAGATTTTTGATCAAAGAAAGTTGAACCATCAAATGACGTGGAAGATGGGACTTGGGAGGTGAGCTTTTACATCAATACACATGTCCATTAAATGTTATATCATTTGAGTAACACAAATCATGAAAAGTCAAGGTTTTTACCTTCAAGATCTTCTAGTTTAATCAGATTGAGTTCTTTTTCATAAGTGATGGTTTCTTGATTTAATTTTCAACTATGTTATTCACTCTTCAATTTTGCCTCGATTATCAATTGGTTTCAAGCTTTCTAGGTGCAACAGTGAAGGAAGAAGAAGAGAAAACTAGTTTCATAATATTAATGGAAGGAAAAGAAAATGAACACCTTATGTGTTTTAGGGTTGAATTTATAGTGGTTTTTGCATTTGTTTTGGCACCTAATTCAACCATTTCTCCCACTAATTCTTCATGAAATCAACATCCCATGCTTTTTGCTACTTGCAACTTAAGTTTATGGTCAACAAAGAGAAAATCCTATTGAAAATGCAACGCTTGTCACTACTCATCACACTACTGCAGTAGTGGCTGCTACTTTTTTTCACAATCTTGTCTATTCACTATTGATATTATTATATTTTTCAACCAAGATTATCATTCTTTGTTATTTTATCCATGAAAATACTTTTATTATATGTCACATATGTCGTGGATCCAAAATGTTATTGTATATTAGTAAAGGTGGGTTATGACAAATTTAGTGTGAGGATGATGATCTTCTATGCCTTAACTAAATTTGTAGAGTCACCATATGCCTTACTCTGTCACCCATTTTGAAGCTCTAACAAGACCCTTCTGAATGCAAATCCCAAGCACTTCCTGATGAGATTTCATCACCTTGAAGAAAAATCTTTTAGCTATCCACAACTTGCATATATCATCCACCAACACCCAACCTAAGCATGGAAAGAGAGACTTGTTACTACATATAGCAAAAATAGAGTAAAATCAATTTGTTATAGACCTAAAATTCACTAGTTGAGGCTGATTATGACTAGAACCTTAGATGAAGTGTGACTGCCTACTGTGGTTAGATATAAGGAAAAGGTTGATAAGTAATTTGGTATTACTTATCGAAGAAACTTCAAAAGTTTTGAAAATTGGCTCTTTCCCTATTTCCATATTGACCAGGTTATGATTGCCACCATACTAAACACTTAAGCTAAATTTGTCAAAAATCCTTAACTGAGTCTCCTTGAATGTTAGAAGACAATAATGCAATAGGAGAAGAAAACCAAATGCAAAGAGGCACTCCAAAAAAAAAAACGCTTTTCTAATGTTGATTTCGCAAAATGTGCAAATATGATTCATTAAAACAACTTTCTTGATGAAATTGTTTTTTAAAGGGAGAAAATTCTTAATAGCCTTCATAAAAATATTTTGACTTTATTGACTATAAGCAATTTCCAAGTTATTCAAATTCCTTACCAGTCTCATTTCTTCTCTTATTAGAAGAACCAACAAGGTTTGGTCCTATAAGCTATATTCTACTAGATTTTGACCTAATATATATCCTAGTTTCACTGAGTATTGTTTTGTTTTTGGAAAATGCCATACATGTTTGTCTTCACGAAGATTCATGGGTATGGGATTGGACCTAATTATCTTGACATCATCCTTTAAAAACTTAGGAGCATTTATTCTATTATTCCAAGAACATGATTGGGTATGGATTAGATCACTTTCCTGGTGAAGAGAGCCCACTGGTTTGGAATTCACTCTAAACATATAAGGTCTTTGGATTCAAGGATCATTCCATAGTTTAACAAATTCCCTATTCCCTATTTTCCACCTTAATACCTTCTGAAGGATCTCTCTTCTTGCCAAGATACTCTTCCAACCTTATGAAGGCCTCCTTTCAAATTTTGCTTCTAAGAAGGATGAGTGAGGGAAGTATTTTGCTTTAAGTGAATTTGTTAGCAAGCTTTTTGAGTTGTTGATTACTCTCCAACCTATTTTAGCGAACAAGGCCTTAATAAAGATTTCTAGGTTCTTAAATCCAACCCCTCCTATGTTTTTCAACCTACACAAATTGGACCAAATGCACCAATGAATCTTTGATTTATACTGGGTGCTACCCCAACAAAATTTAGAAAGCTGAGTTGAAAAGTTCTTCAAGATTTTTAAGGAATTAGACATCAAAAAATTAAATAAGATGGGATGGCTATTGCATTAATTAAAATTTGTTTTCCTGTTTGAGATAACAAATGTTCCTCCCATCCTATGATCTTGTTTTGTGTCTTTTTCCTAGTTGTATTAAAAGGAAGATGGCTTTCTAAGGATGAATTCCACTAAGGTCCTTAGGTATTTCCCTAAATTTAAAGAATGGCTAATTTCATATGGTTAAGTATCTAGATTTTGGAATCCTGAGTGAGATTAGGACAAAAAAATAATATAATAATATGATTATATATATAGATATATAATAACATCCCCCCTCAAACATAAGATAGTAAGAAAAAACATCTTGAGTTTGTCAATTAAATCTCAATGTTGGCAATTGATGGAAGCAAATGCATCGACATCGATGGAAGTAGATTGAGGGGAAAAAAAACACAACAATGGTGCATAATTAAAAAAGAATGCAACATAGTAGCAAACAATTGTTCCATGCCAGAGAAATGCATGAGCAACAACATGCGAATAACATAGAATAGCAACAAAATGGCATAGAACAACCTACAAATGGTATAGAACAACTGCGAATAGCTTAGAACAACCTAAAAATGGTGTAAAATAGTTGCAAATAGCTTATAACATCCTACAAATGGCATAGAAGAGTCAGGAATGGCATAGAACATCCATGAATGACTAAGAACATCCTACGAATAGCATAAAACAACCACAAATAGCCTAGATTAGCTACAAATAACATAGAATAGCCTCAAACGACATAGAACAACCTCGAATGACATAAATAAAATGATTTTTTTAACGTAGTTAAGAATATATATATATATATATATCTGTGTGTGTGTGTTGTTGGGCAGTAGCATCAATATGAATTAGTGCAACAACACCCACAATGGAGCAACAGAATAGTAGTAGTAGTACAGCAGTGAAGCAATAGAGAAACAGTACCAACAGTAAATAAAGATGGGTTTGGTGCAGCGGCAACGGTGAGTATTGATGCAGCGACAACAACAAACCAACAAAGGAATTGTGAAAAATTGCATCATAGCACCGAAAAAGAATAGAGGTAGCGGCAAGTGAGCATAAGTAGCATTTTGGAGTAGCAAGAAGCAACAAATGGGGAGTGGCGGAAGAGCAGCAGGGATGCAAGAGGTCATAGCTACAGAGCAATACGAGATGGGCAGCTTGCTATGGCAACACTAATGGCATTGGTCGACAAATGGAGCCCATCAAAAAATGGAAAACTCAAAACACATTGGTGAGCATCCACAAGGCAGTGGAGCAAAACAAAGAGGTTAGTGGCACATCAATAGACATAGGAGCAAGATGAGAAATTGCCTCTAAAAGCATAGTAGTAGTGCTCTAATAAGAGGGTTGATTGGGCTCTCTTGGGCAATGGCAACAATTGGGCAACAAAGGGGCTATTTGAAGAAGAATTAGCTAGCAAAAGCTTGGAATGTTGGTGGTCGATGCAGAGGCAATGGTGGATATGGTGCAACAATAGCAATAATGACAGCCAATAGCGGCACATCAACAACAAGTGTAGGTCAGTGGTATAAGAACAATAGCAAAAAAAAAACAATGGAGAGTAGGGCAAGAACAACAACTATTGATCAGTGGTGGAGTGGGTTCTAGCCACCTGTGAGTATGATCGAAGAGCATATGGTTTTAGCAACAATGGTAAAACAGTAGATGGTAGCAGCGGGAATGGGTATATAGTAAGTATAAATGGACAAACTCCTACGAATATAAATAGAAACACAAATATAAAAATATAAAATAAAGAAGTATAAGATATTATGAATATATATAGTATGTTATAATATCTTATTTATATAGTATAATATATTATGTATTATATATAGTAATACGTAATATTTTATAATATTTCATACATATATAGTAATAAGATTTTTCTCATTTGTTTCCAAGATTGAGCAAGCTTTATAGATCTTGAGAGTTTGGGAAATTACTAAGAAATTCATATCAGATGCTTTGCAAAACAACAATGTGTCATCATAAAAAAAAGAGGTGGGGCTCAAAAGTTCCTTTGTTAGAAAAGAAAAAAGGGGTAAGATTCCTTAAGCTCATTTCTTTGGATAAAAGGAACTAGAAGACCTCAGCATCGAGTCATATCAAAAACTATTTTTCTTATTTCTTCATCAAGGATTGGGTGATTCCTTAAGCTCATTGCTCATTCCTTAAACTATTTTTCTAATTCCTTAAGCTCATTGCTCATTGTCTTCATTAGTTAGTTTTTTAGGAAAATTAGCAAGAAATTTATTTTATTTCAAAATTTAATGAAAATAACTTACCAAAGAATTAATGAGCATGGTGTAGCGTGTCCTATTCTTCAAAAGGCCAAATCCCAATATCATCTAGCAAGCCTTTGATTGAGTTTTAGAGCCTTCTTGATTTGGCGTTTGCATGGAAGTATTGAGCATTATGTCTCAAAGCTAAAACAAATCTATCCTAGCTTTATTCTTCTCAAATACCTCCACATTAGCCAATCCTTCTTGAGCTTTCCTAGTGTGGCCTTATAGGAATGAATAAGTACTTGAGAGTTTGTTTGTGGTTGTTTCCTCCTCCAATTAATTAGAGTTGTAGGTATGGACTAGAGCAAACTACTTAACTTGAGTTGGATGTCTATGCAACATAAATGGTTCTTGTTGGTTTATGGATATGACCCCCAACAAATATGGTTAAATTAATAGGAACAAAGTGACTGTTGAGCTTTTTAGAACCTTCGGAAGAAAAAGCAAAACCTTGACTATTTTAGTAATTATTTTGTTTGTATGATCTATTTAAGAAAAAAAATTAATAATATTCAACATGAACTCTACACCTTATACATAATTTACATATAAAATGTTGGTTATTGTAACATAAACTTTTTATTTTATTATTGTAAAACATGATTGTCAATCTTGACATCACTGGCCCCTCTCTCTAACTTCCTACTATAATAGAATCTATTAACTATTATAATAACTCAACCACCTTAGCAAAAAACTTAACTACCTTAAGAGTTCACAAACACAAATATAATGTTAGACCAAAACACTTAATGCGTTGTTCTAACAACCTACAACAATCAAGAGGGTGAATCAATCACCTTGAGATTGTTCCTAAGGAAGAAGAATCAAGATGTAGCAATAGCCTTAATAAAGCCGTCAACAAGCTGATTGATAAGAGGAACATATCTAACTTTAACTTTCCTTTCAAGGACTGTATTGAACACAAAATAAATGTTCAATTCAATATGTTTTGTGCAAGAATAAAAAAAACAAGATTAGACAATTATCAAACCAAATAATAGGGGGTGAAGAACAAGGCATGAGAAGTTTAAAGAGAAGAAGAAATACTAAAAGAAGAACAAAATAGAAGAAGAAAAGAAGAGAATAGAGAAGAAAATTGAAATTGAAACCTAATAGGGAAACAAGAACAAAATAGAAGAAATTGAAAGATTTGTTGTAGCTCAAATAATTCTATGAGTCTCTTGTACATATATATGTATATATATACAATTCAGTAAGTTGTTGAGGGTCCACCATATTTTCTAATAGCTAAACACTCTATGGACAGTTAGGTAGGTAGTTTTAACTACCTAATTGTCATAATACTCAATGGATGTTCATAAACTTAATGAAGATTGGAAGAGAAATTGAGTTTGGAGCATAGATATGGAAACATTGAGCTCGAAACAGGCTTAGTTAGAATGTTGATGTAACACCTCAACTCTCAGCGAACCTTCCGACACTTGTTATGGGTCGTTGACTGTTGAAAATTGGAATGCTACTTAAAAATTTCTATCACAATCTTTTTCTTCAATTGAAATTCTTGATAGAAGGTTTGGAATCACGAATCATCAATCACAAATCAAGAATCATAAATCCCAAAGTATTTAGCAGAGTTCCTGTTAAAAAAAAAAAAACTCGATCAGATGAAACAAATCAAAAATTAAAATTCCAATTCATTTTTTTCTTTCATGAAATACTTGCTAGATTTCTCAAATCAAAATTTGATTTTATTTATTTATTTTAATTAATTTATTTCATAGTTTCTTGTCAACACGATCACAAGCATCATAATGTTTTCGATTATTATTATTTTTTTAAAAACTATAGTCTTTGCATAGATTTAAATAAAATAAGATTGTAACACGTTTATTATTATTATTATTATTATTATTATTATTTTTGCGAATCTCGTTTTTTCTAAAACCTTATAAATTCAAGAATCCTTTTTTCTACTCATGTTGCAAAGACTATTATTTATTTCTAATTGTCTATAATTTATTTATTATTTTTTCTAAGTCATTATAAATTCTAAAATTCATATATTTATTTATTTATTATTTTATTTTGTAAAAACTATTATTTATTTCTTTATTGTTATTTTATTTTAAATTCTCATTTTTTTCACAAATTAATATTTTATTTTATATTCACTCGCGATGTGTACGCGATCGTAAAATTTCGAGGTGTTACAATCTACCCCCCTAAAATTAAATTTCGTCTTCGAAATTTAAATCAAGTTAACTAATGTTGTCAATCGATCTACCTTTCCAATAGCCCATTACACTTCTGCTACGCTACTCTAATCGTACTTATAGGACACTTCCATCTTTAGTTAGATCTTATTCATCAGATTCATCAATTAGCAATGATAAAGAATGTCAGTTTGTTGCTCCTTTGAAAGCATTCACTGAGTAGTTTTATAATGGCCACCGCTTTTAGCTTGAGGCATCTTCAATTTTTATTAGTGATTTTGGAATAATGTACGTCCTAATTTCAATAGAAAGATTGTGAACATAGCCTTCCTTCCGAATTAATACTGAGAAGAACTAACAGTTCACAACCTTTGACGTGGTTTAATATAAGAATTATGATATCCTAACCTAGGAATTATAGCTTCCTACCCACCTGCACCCTTTCGCGTTTATCGTGCTACTGTGACTCTAGGTGTATTTTCTCTAAGTTCTCGCTTTGTTTTGAACGTCTAGGGGTTTATGCTTCTAAGTCGGCAGTATTTCGTTTATTTCTAGGTACAGGAGTTTAGGTTATGATACTTAAATTATCAAACCACATATACAATAAACAATCACTCAACAAACAAGCAAACAATGCACGCTAACATAATGCAACCCCAAGCTTCCATCTGTGCTTCCAGGTCCGTATGCCCCATCCCACACTCGCCCTTCCACACAGACTTCTAACCAGAATTACATTACCCCCAAACAATGGCACAAATGTATCGATATCCATGACAGCAGATGTCCCACCATTTTTAACTAGGCCCTTGGTTAAAAATAGCGCGACAGTGCACCCGCAGATGTATTCTAAGGTTGACGCAAGACCCACCATACTATATTGCCCCATCCTAGTACAATATAGTGCGTACAAGTTCAGCCAAAGAAATTGATCACTCACCAAACATGGTCCGTCATTCTCCAAATTCAAGATTCCTCCGTACCTCCAAATCCCTATGCACCCCATCCTACATAGAAACCAGATATACAAAACCTTCCCAGACTCGAGTCTTGACCAAACAAGTGTGCGTTCAAACATGTTATCAGTCTCTAACCTATATCCTAAAAGCTTTTAATTTGTTTATGATCTACTGTACTCCTGGGACAACACTCGGTCTCTACCTAGACCGAGGGTTTCATTACTTCACTTGGCTAGTATATCCTTCAGTAGGATTGCCAAGTTTGACTTCATAAAACTTCTATGTGACACCCCCGTCTCAAGTTTTGGACCTTTCCTGCGTAAGCATCAACCCTCAAGGATGTCTTTCCAAAGTAGAAGTCAAATCATCAGGAATGTCTACCCCGTATAGACATCATACTCTCAAGGACGCCTACCAATACTCGAGTCACTCTTGCGACTATGAACTCAAGCACGTGGGCATCACCCTAGTCTTTTCCTAGACTTCTAGCCACCTAACTGACACCTAACCATTTCTTATGCAATTATTTCTCATAATATCATCCATTTCAAATACTGTCATCTTAGACCTTTCCAGAATAATAATGAAACCTTCTAGGACCTCTAGTCAACATAAAGGTCAACCCTCTGGTATATACTTTTGAAGAAGAAGATCTAACCAGATCAGCCCTTCAGGGACCTTTATCTTGAAAGAAGGTCAACTATCAGGGATCACTACCTCTACTCAGGTCACATCAATAACAACACTTAAATATTTTGGCATCATTGAGTGCCTTTCAAAATTAAGTTCAAAACTCATTTCTAGTAAAAAACCAAATCCTATTCACTTCTTTAAATCTTTTGTCGAAGAAATCAATTCAAACTAGAAATTTATTTTTTAGTGAAAATCTCCAATTCAGTGAAAATCAAATCCAGTGAACTCAAGTCTAGCCCAGTGTAACATAATACTAAGCTCTGATACCATATTTGTAACACCCCGACTCTTAGCGAACATCCCGACACTTGTTATGGGTCGTTGCCCGTTGAGAATCGGAATGCTACTTAAAAATTTCTATCAAAATTTTTTTGTTCAATTCAAATTCTTGATAGAAGGTTTGGAATCATCAATCATCAATCACAAATCAAGAATCATAAATCCCAAAGTATGCAGTGGAATTTCTGTAAAAAAAACTCAATTAGATGAAACAAACCAAAAATTAAAATTTTAATTCATTTTTTTTCTTTCATGAAGTACCTGATATATTTCTCAAATCAAAATTTGATTTGATTTTTTTTATTTTGATTAATTTATTTCGTATTTTCTTGTTGACGCATTCGCAAGCGTCATAATGTTTTAGATTATTATTAGTTTTTAAAAACTATAGTCTATGCATAAATTTAAATAAAATAAGATTTTAACTCATTTATTATTATTATTATTTTTTTTTCGCGAATCTCGTATTTTTTTTCTAAAACCTTATAAATTCAAGAATCCTTTTTTTCTACTCATATTGCAAAGACTATTATTTATTTCTAATTTTCTATAATTTATTTATTAATTTTTTCTAAGGCATTATAAATTCTAAAATTCATATATTCATTTATTTATTATTTTATTTTGTAAAAACTATTATTTATTTCATTTTTATTTTTATTTTTGTTATTTTATTTTAAATTCTCATTTTCTACCAAATAATATTTTATTTTATATTCACTCGCGATGTGTACGCGCTCGTAAAATTTCGAGGTGTTACAGTTGACTAATTGATTAGCAGTGGGAACATGTTTAATAGCATTAAGACCATGTTGCACTTTCTCTTGCGCAAAGTTCAAATCAATTTTACATGCTTAGTCCTAGCATGAAGAATAGGATTGGCAACAACATAAAGAGCAATAAGATTCTCACCCCACATCACTGAAGAATGAGAAAAAAAGAATTTAATTTCAAATAGCAAGAACAGAATCCAAGTGATTTTAATGGTAACATTAGCAAGATTTTGAAATTCTGCCCCAGTTAAAGATCGAGAAATTGTGGATTGCTTGTTTAAAGACCATGTAATAAGGTTAGGTCCAAGAAAGATGCAATAGCTTATTGTTGATTTTCTGTCAAATGGATTGGCAACCCAATTAGCATCACTAAAAGTCATAAGATCAAGAGAAGAGGAGTGTTGCAAGTTGATTCCATAATCAAGAGTACCACGCAAAAATCTCAAAATCCTCTTAACAGCTCGCCAATGTGATAGCAAGGATCTAATCATAAACTGACACACGTTGTTCACACCAAAGGAAATATCAAGTCTAATAAAGGTAACATATTGCAAAGCCCCTACCACGCTCCTATAGAGTTGAGGATCAAAAACTTCATCACTTCCCAAAGAAGGCAATTGAGTGTCACATGCAATATGAGTTGAAATAGCATTTGCATCTTGAATTTGGACATGATTCAATAGATCTAAAATGTATTTAGATCAAGATAAGTGAAGCCTAGTAGCAATTTGCTGAGCTTGAACTCCAAGAAAGTAATGAAGAGGACTTAGATCCTTAAGAGAGAATTGATGATGAAGATCTAGCACGAGCTATTCAATCTCAGTAGAGCTAGTACCCATAACTATAGTGTCATCAAAATAGATTGAGAGAAACAATGAGCTGGATATTGAAATTTGAAGAAAAAGATACTGATCAGATTTGGCATTTTGAAAACCAAAAGAGATAAGAGTAGTTTGTAATTTTTCAAACCATGCTCTACGTGTTTGCTTTAACCCATAAATGGATTTGTGTAATTGAATCACAATAGTAGGATGTTTATCATTAACAAAGCTAGATGGCTGAGACATGTAAACTTTCTCCTCCATGTCACTATTGAGAAAGGTATTATTAATTTCATGTTGATGAATATGCCATCCTTTGAAGAGAGCTCTGGTAAGCATAATTCAAATAGTAGTTGGCTTGACTACTAGGCTAAAAGTCTCAATGAAATCAAAGCTAAGAATTTGATGAAAACCCTTAGTAACAAGTCTTGCTTTGTATTTACTAATTGAACCACTAGGATTTTCTTTGATACAAAACACCCATTTATAAACAACAAGTATTCTTCCCTTTGGTAAATGCATCAATGACCACATGCCATTGTGAATGATAGCTGAATATTTATCCCATATGGCAGATTTTCAATTTTCATCCTTCAGTGCAACAAGAAATGATTTTCAAAGAGCCACAAATATATATAATTTTGGCTTAAAAATACCATATTGAGATCGAGTGTGCATAGGATGAGAGTTACGAGGATTAGAAGAAGGAATAGAAATTGGAACATGATGTAACATCCCAACTCCCAAGACAAAGGTTTAAGCTCAACCACAAGATAGGTTGGGTCCAATGTTACATTTATAAGTATACAACTTGCATCACTTTCTATTATCTCAAGTTTTATTACTTTTCAATGAGCACCAACCCAAATGATTTCATTTTTTTAATAAGACTATTACAAGAGAGATAACATAAAAACTTCAATCTTTATTTATTGAATAAAGTAAAAGGATACATGCTGGAAATTCAAATAATAAAAAGGGAGTACAAAACTCAAAAATAACATTCAACAGAAGGCTTAATAAATCAAAAGTGGGCAACATGCCCTTACATTAGAAAAAGATTCTAATCATCCATGGTCTTCATATTTAATTCCCTGAAAAATATTAAATAGAGGGGTGAGCACATAACCCAGTAGATCATTCATCAAACTACTAATTTACTAATTCAAATCCAAAGTACATATAATTTCAATCATTGAAAAACATTAAGTTTTTCAAATAGTATCTTGTTAGAGTTGTATATTTGACCAAAAGGGGTTTCAAACCATTAATGTTCTTCATTAAAATACTCCTATTCTGGGATGGAATGACAATTTATCTTGTCGGATTCCATTAGAAATAAGGATCATATGTCCACATTCTAAGTATTTTAAAACACATTCATATTTAGTGATGTTACTCATATACACTAAGTATATGCAAAGAACACCCACAACATCACTTAGACTACTATAATAGTACGTGGTTCTTATCTTCACTTTCTCATTTTAAATTCAAATAACCATGATACTAAATCATAATAGTTGATATCAGAATTTAAATAATCAAGAAAACATGAAAAACATCCATGGCATACTTGAAAACTCAAAAATAAGCCTAAGCATGGTTTCTAAGCATGTTATGCTATCATGTATGAATTAAAACATGAAAACATGTTAAACTGAAAATAAAACTTAATCAAACATGCTTCAAACTGAAATATAAACATGCTAAAAACTAAAAACAAATATGCATGAATATACTAAAGAATTGAACTAGCAAAGTAGGAGTTCTTGAAATCTCCTCCACCTTAGTAGTGGTTCTTTTCCCCAAATATTCAGCAAAGTTCCCCAAGAGAGAAAAGAGAAGTGAGAAGGGGTGCCAAGAAGTGGGCAAGAACAAACAAAGAGGGAAGTGTCAACTCTTTGCTGTGGGGACGGTTTTGACATCACACACAATGAGAATCTTTTAAGAGCACCATAGGGGTTTATATAGATTTTCAAGAGCACCATGGGGATGGTTTGGACATCACACACAATGAGAATCTTTCCATGCACAATGAGGACATTTTGCATTGATTTGGGCAAGTAAATCTCATGGTTTGCGCAAATGAGCTCATGGTTGGGCAAGTGGGACCACTAAGGCTTCCAATCCAAGTGTAAGCAAAATCTTTGAACCTTATTTGTTTCTTTTATGTGTGTGAACAAAAATAAAGGTTTGAAATATATTCTAATCTCTCTTAAATGTCCACTATCAGTTGGATTTCATGCTCCTAGCCTCTTTCTTATTTCGTTCCTTTGCTTGGTCATCACACATGTTTGTTAGTCAAATCTAAGTAAAGGAATCTTTCTATATATCTTTAAATTAGCCACTCTCCACTAAACTTCTATTATTGGACTTGGTGTATAATATCACACCTAGTGGCACACATGATCATTCTCAAACCTTCTTGTGGAAAATTTTTTGTGTGTAGAGCATGTTGTACATGATAATTGTTTGGGTGTTCATGAGATCATTTTTCATGGTTTCTAAACATTAGGAAATATCTCATGGAGTTGGATAGGGTGTGGATGTACATGATCATAGTGTTTCACCCATGTGACTTGCACATGCTTTAGGTGTGTATGCTTATGTCATGCTAACATCATCACTATTTATGGGTTCATGAAAATTTAACAAAAATTAATATCTCATTATTCACAAAGAATTATGGTCTTTATACTATAGTTTTGGAATCACATGAAAAATTTAAGAATTTCAATATATGGTTTGGCCAAATTGGTTTTCATTTACTTTCCTTATTTAAAACCCACTAAAGGTACTATGAAATAAAAATCCAAATCTTGGCAAATTGTCCTGATTTTTGGATATGTTGTTTATTTTATTAGTTCATGTCATCCCATTTTGTTTCGGGTTATTTTGATTCTCCAGAGTTCCCTAAATGTCAATTATTTCTAATTTAGACCCTTTAAAGAGCGTTTGGTAAATGAAAACCCTAAGCTTGACCAATTGTTCTAATTTTTGGATATATTGTCCAATTAGTTGGTTCATGTCACCTTACTTCATTTCAGGTTGTTTTGGGTTCCTAAGGGTTACCAAATGAGACTTTTGGAAACCTGCCAAATTTAGTTCCGAAATGAGTCTAGTTTCATTTTGCACCCAATTTCACTAAATTGATCTTGAATTTCATGTAATTAAATACAAAGTTTTTAGGATATTAAACATGAGAACTTAAAGGTAAAGGATTAGGATACACAAGAGCTAAAGCAAATGTATTAGAACGAGAACATATAGAATGCGTAGGATGAGAAGAAATGAAATCAGAAGAATGAATAACTTGAGGATCAATGGAAGAAGTAATTGTACTAGGATTAGAAAAAAAAAGCAACCATCGAAAGGAAGTTGAAGATGATGTAAAAGGAACAAGAGGAAAAACTGAAGATGTTGGCGAATAATGAGTCTAAGAGGAAGCATTAGAAGTAGAAGGTTGAGATTCAAAGAAGGGAAAAAGTGTTTCATCAAAAAGAACATCTCGAGAGATATATATTTTGAAATTAGAAGCAAACATTTGTATCCTTTATGGTTTAGGCTGTAACCAAGAAAAACACATTTGTTATCAACATTGTAATTTGTGTTATTATATGGTCTAAGTTAGGAAAACAAGCACAACCAAAGGTCCTTAGATGTGTATAATGAGGTTTAATGTTGAAGAGAAGTTGAAGTGGAGTTGAAGGTGATGTAGAGGAGAAATGTAACCTATAAAACAGGTAAAGAATGGTTTGAAAGGCTTCATCACAATTCTTTAGAGGAATTGAAGATTTAGCAAGTAGAATAATACCATGCTCAACAATATGTCTATGCTTTCTTTTTGCTACACCATTTTGAGCTTGAGTGTAAGGACAAGAAAACCTATAATGAATACTAGGAGATTTGAGAAAAGAAGAGAGAGCAATGTATTCACCACCACCATCACTTTGAAGATATTTGATTTTAAAATCCAATTGGAACTCAACTTGATTTTCAAAATCAATAAAAGTTTGTCGACATATAAATGCAAGTGAACTTTGAATAAGCATCAGTGAAGGAAATGTAATAATTGTAATCACTTGTAGAAACAACTGGAGATGGTCCCCTTTGTCAGTTTAAATCAATTCAAGAGGAAAAAACACACTATTGTAAAGGAAGAAAATGGGAGATGATGAGATTTGTCGTGACAAGAAGGAATACAAAACTTGTTGCCATCTTTATTCGAAAAGGAAATGCTACAAGAGTTCAATACACTTTACAATTTTGGTGGATAGATGACCTAACCTATTATGCCATAATTGAAACAAAGAGTTCAAAAAAGAAGTATAATGCAGAGAAGAAACATTTGTTGTAAGACAAGAAGAAGAATCTTGTGAGTAAATTTGAAGGAAATATGTGAATCATCAAATAAGTAGATTTCGTCTTTAAGATTTCCCATTTAATAAGATAGTCTTGGAATTTTGATCATTCACGTAACAAGTATTAAAATGAAACTCAAAGTGCACATTATTATCAACACAAAATTTTGAGACACTTAAAAGATTTTTAGTGATATCAAGAACATGTAAAAGATGTTTAGGAGAGAGAGAGGTTTATTTGTGTATGGAGAAGAAAACTTAGAGCAACCAATGTGTGCTATAGCAAGGCTAAGACCATTATCTAAGTGCACTTGATCTAGACTAGCATAATCAGCCATAGCTATTAGATTGAGTTCATCAGGTGTACTATGATGTGAAGCACCAGAGTTTGGATTCCAAAGAGGATTAGCAACAACGTTAGGTGCGGCATAGAAATTGGTACAGATAAATGGGTCATGAGTATCTGAAGAAGAAGCAGCAAGAGGATCATATATCTTAACTTCTTGCTAAACTCGAGACATATTTGCTTGTGCTTGTGCTCAAGAAGAAGATTGCTTGACAGGTCCTTGAAAGGATTAATTAAATCCATAGAAACAATTAACCATTAGGTGTCTAAATTTACCACATAATTGACATTGCAATTTGGAAGTGTTCTAATAGTTTTGCCCAAGATTGAGAAGAACCACGGAAGCTTTAAGTGAAAGGAGATTGACCTCTACTATTGAAACTATATGTAGATGCCTGTGGAGAGAAGAGATGTTGGTATCACTACAAGTGTACATGATCATAATAGTAACATACGGTAAGAAACTGGATATCGTCCTCAGGAAATAGTATACGGTAAATAATCTCAAATCCCAATCTAATATTAGTATAAAGCTAACAATCAAGTTTGAATGTTGTAAACTAAAATCGAATTGAAAATCAAGAAACTATATTAATTTATCTAGAATTGTAAAATCTCATGTAGTCCTCCTCAATTCCTATTTCAATTAATCTAATTCATAATTTTGTAGGTGATGGCACTTACGCTAAAACCCTCTCTCGAGGTGCCTTAATACCTAATAGTCAAATTGCCTAATACCCCCTCTAAAGGTGTTCAGTTAATAGCCAAATGCATTAAAATCCTAATTCTTGTGCAACCACCTATAGAATCAATGACCTCCTGATTCAATTGATTGTTCTAGGTCTATACTTTGATAGTCCAACCATCAAACCTCTCTCCCAAGTTAATTCAACTCTCTGATATCAATCTATATATAGCAAGTAGATAAAAAGCAGTAAGAACAAAAAGAATAGAACAAAACATCATAATAGATTAATTAGAAATCAGAATTAAGGGTTCTTATAATTGAAATCACATCCTAGAAATTAAACTACTTAGCCAGACATATTGTAGAGATTACAAAACAAAGAATTAATCAAATAGAAGATCATCCTATGAGCTTGATCCTATTCTATGTATTCTTCTCTGTTCTTCGCTCTCCCTTCCTCCTGTGCCGTCAGAACCAATATCCTAATTATTAATAACCCTAATACTATTTCCTATTTATATACTTTCCTTAAAAACTTGTAAAACACAAAATAAAAAAAAACCTAAACACCTAACTTAATCACACTATCATCATCTACGACTGTGGTAGTTTCGTTCTTCAAAATCCCAAAAGTTTCACAAATGTTGTTGGTTAATTGCATTATCACAATAGGCTACCACTGTAGTCGCACAGTTCATTACACTACCGCAGTAGGTTACCATGACAGTCATGTTCTGCCATTTTTTTTCATTGTTTTCTTCATCGTGTTATCGTGGTAATGTAACACCCTAGTTCTCGGTCCTTCGTTTCTATCACATCGGGGTCACCATAGAGAAATGCACCCATTCTACATCAAATATGTACACACGTGTCATCTGTCGAGAACTGAAATGTTACTTTTCTCACATTTCAAATCATATTAAACACATTCTGGACACACCAGAACTCACATAAATGATTAATCAACCCTTTGAACACATTAGGGGGGTAACACATGGAAAGTATGCGGAGATCATCAAATAATTAAATCATTGACTTCAACATTTGAAGTTAATAAGACATGGAACAAAGTTTCCAACTGAAATATCTAAACATGGCTTATCCAGTTGAAGTCAAAACCATAAAAACAATTAATAATTTAAGATTAGTTTGGAGGATCATACACCCAGTCTAAACTAACTACTCAAAAGAATAGAACTCTAATAACAACCTCAACAGTGAGGTTTGCAGCTACTACAACACTCGGTGATACTATTGACTCAAACTGCCTCAAAGATCACCTGAAATGGAAAGGTGGGTGAGCTCAAAAATCCAGTGGATCTTACACAGTACATCCATAGTATTATTTAAGTCAAAATATCAAACCTACAAACACAAACATTCAATTGTTTATTAGTTGTAAAATTTGACCAAAAAGGCATTATCTCGGTATTCTCTTATCATCATCATATCAGGAAAACAAGAAAAAACACTATATTCTAGATTCCTAAGGTCTATTGTGGCACACCCATTAACCAACCATAGAACTAGGATCATACCCATCGCTCTATCATCAGAGAACTAGGGTCACACCCGTCATTCTATCATCGGGAATTAGGGGCTAACCCATCATTCTATCTGTGAGAACACCCACAGTGATCCCTGTGGACTACTATGTTAGTGTGCGATTCAAATCTTAAGTTAACTTGCTTCAATTACGCACAATCATTCATTATCATCATGTTTAATCATTTCGAAATAGAATGTAGTGAACATGTAATTTCAAGCATGCATATTATCTCATATCATAAAAGTGAGTAAACAACAAGCATGGATACATCAAACACGTTATACATCATACATACACAACAAAAAATATCACGAGATTAAATTGATATTTGAATACACCCTAACATGCTTCTAGGAGTTCAAATTAAACAAATAACAATCATGTTTAATATTTCAAACCTAAATAAGACTAGGGAGTAAGGTAATGATCTCCACCTAGTGTTTCATTCCCTTGGGCCCTTGTTTCCTTACTGTGTTAACTTTGGATCCTCAACCTTTAAGATTTAATGTGTATAATTTTAATACTTTCAAAATGGTTGTAATAGGTGATGGTGTACTAAATTTTCCTCTAATTTTCACATTATAGAGGGGTAGTATTGTAGTATCCATCGCGCACACAACATAAATTTGTAAAAAAAATGGGTCTTAGACGTGTCACCTTGATTCTCAGCAACTTCTTTGTTTGCCTCCAAACGGCGTCTAGAATGATTTCTAGGCTATTGTTTCATCAAGAGATTCATGACACACTTAGAAAACACAAAATAGTAAGGGTAAATGAGTCTTTTTGACTGAGAATCGTGCCTTACCTCGTCCGCAGTTGTTGGTGCCATTGCAATGGTTAATTTCTCACCAATTGTGCAGTTCTTCTTTGTTCTTTGCATGAGAAAATATGGAGAATGATTGGAACTGATATCTATATGTGTTGATGAGGAAGAAGGAGATTACGGATGGCTAGGGCTTTCGTCTACTTGCTTAGGGTTCATGAGCACGGGGAGCAATGGTGAGCACGCAGAACCGTGGTTTGCAATGCAATGAATATATATGAGAGGTCGAGACTTAAGGTTTTTTGTGCATCATCAAACTTCCATTTCTAGTTTCAATTGCAAGACCACGGTCTTAAGATGGTCTTGACCGTAGGACCGCGGTCTTAACATGACCCTAATCACAGGACTGCGGGTGCACGTTTTGCCAAAATTTTACAAATTTCTTATTGCAGGATCACGATCCTCTTGACCCAGGATCACGATCCTCTTGAAAAACCTCAAAAATGAAATTTTCTCTATACTAGGACCACGATCCTCTATACAGGACCATAGTCTTGCAGGAAGACCTCTTTTTGAATGAAGGACCACAGTCTTCATGTGAGGACCTAGGTTATCTTGTGAAGACCTTGGTCCTCACGTCGTCGATTTTTTTTTTCTTTTTTTTGTTGATTTCTAATACTTTTGCGTTATTACAATCTACCCCCTGAAAAGAATATCGTCCTCAAAATTTAAAATGATCACATAGCTATATGATGTTCTCCCATTAGCTACTCCTAGTGAAGAGGTTCAGGTATTTCTTCTTCATTTCGCTCTTCAATTCCTAGTTGGCCTCTTCTAGGTCATGGTGTCTCCATAGAACCTTAACTAGAGGGATGTTTTTGCTTTTGAGACTCTACACTTTATAATCCAGTATTCTGATGGTTGGTTCTTCGTAAGTAGCATTATCTTGGATTTTAACTTCCTTCCAATGTATGATGTAAGAGGGGTTTGGTTCATATTTTTGTAGCATCGACACATGGAAGACATTATGGATCGAGGACATTTTATTCGGTAGATCCAGCTCGTAGGCACATTCACCAACCCATCTAAGTATTTTGAACGACCAATAAAGCTTGGTGATAGTTTTCCTTTGATCCCAAAATGTTTAATCCCCTTCTGAGGGCTAATCCTAAGGAATACTCTATCACCTTCTTGAAATTCTAGTGGTCTTGTCCTTTTGTATGCATAACTCTTCTACCTACTCTGACCTGTGGTTAACCACTTTTGGATTTCTTTCACCTGTTCATTCATATGTTGCAGTAGGTCTGGCCCCATGAGTACACTATCCTCAAAATCTGCCCAGCATGATGGAGATCTACAGGGTCTGCCATAGAAAGCTTCATGCAAAGCCATTTGGTAATTGTTGTTGTAAGCGAATTCTGCTAAGTGCAAGTATTTGCTCCAGTTACCCTTGAAGTGAAGGACACATGCTCTCAACATATCTTCTAGTATCTATATAACTCTCTCAGATTATCCATTTGTCTGAATATGGAATACAGTACTCATGGTGTGCCTACTGTCGAATTCCTTCTATAGGCTCTGCAAGAATTAAGATGTGAATCAAGAATCTCTATCTGACACAATAGTCTTAAGTACACGATATAGCCTTACTATCTCCTTGATGTACAGTTCTCCTAGTTTTCCAACTGTATCTGTAGATTAGATGGGTCAGAAATGAGCTACCGTTGTGAGCCGATCTACAATCACCCATGTTGTGTCTTCAACTTTCTGAATTCTGGGTAGGCCGCTCACAGAGTCCATTGCAATATTATCTCACTTCCATTCTAAGATTAGAAGTGGTTGCAACATCCCTGAGGGCTTTCTGTGTTCAGCCTTTAACTGTTGACAGGTCAGGCATTTGGAGACATACTTAGCTATGTCCTTCCTCATGCCTCTCCACCAGTAAGTCTTTTTGAGGCTTTGGCACATCTTATCACCTCCTTGATACATCATGTACTTAGTCTGACGAGCTTCATCTAGTATGGTCCTTCTACCCACTCTCTAGTATCAAACTCTATCTCCAATTCTCAATGTACCATTGACATCGATTATGAAATTGGTATGTTTGCCTTGCGTGCACCTTTTGTCAGGTCTATGATCCATTAATCCCTTTTCTGTTCATCTCTTATTTGATGTAAGAGATCCAATTGGCAAGTCGTAGCATAAAAATTTACCCATTTCTCATGTGATGTTATACCCAGGTTATAGTCACTAATTAGCGATACATCTGCCTTTTTTCCTCATTGTTTGTACTGAACTTCCTACTGAGTGCATTGGATACCAAATTAACCTTACCTAGATGGTAATGCAGCTAAAAATCATAATCTTTTAAGAATTCAATCTACCTCCTTTGTTTGACATTCGATTCCTTCTGAGTATAAATGTATTTCAAGCTCTTATGATCTCATAATAGATCAAAACTCTCACCATAGAGGTAATGCCTCCAAATCTTCAATGCAAAGATAATCGCTACTAACTCTAGATCATGTGTGGGGTAATTCTGTTTATGGACCTTCAATTGTCACAAATCATAAGCTATCACTTTCCCTTCTTACATGAACACAATGCCCAATCCATTCTATGAAGCATCAGTGTACAATACATACCTCACACCATGGGTAGGTGTGATTAAGATGGGTATTGAAGTTAACCTCTTCTTAAATTCTTGGAATGATTGCTCACACTTGTCATCCCTAACAAATTTCTCTTCCTTTCTCATTAACTTGGTCATTGGTCTAGCCAACTTCGAGAAATCTTAGATAAACCTACGATAGTATCCTGTTAAAACCTGAGAAGCACATGATTTCTGTTACATGGCCAAGGAACTTGACCTTCTTCATCTAGAACTCACACTTGCTAAACTTTGCATAGAGTTCATTTCTTCTCAACATTTCTAGAACAGTCTTTAGATGTTTTACGTGTTCAGCCTCTGACCTGGAATAGAAATCAACATGTCATCAACAAATACTACCATGAACTGATCCAAATACGGGTTGAAGACTCTATTCATCAGATCCATGAATGAAACTGGTGCGTTGGTCTAACCAAATGACATTACTATGAACTCGAAATGCCCATATCGAGTTTTGAAGGTTGTCTTGTTTATGTCAGACTCTCGAATCCTCAATTGATGATATCTTGACCTCAAATCAATTTTGGTGAAATGAGTGACTCCCCTCAACTGATCAAACAAGTCTTCTATTCTGGGTAAGGGTACTTGTTCTTAATCGTTACTTGGTTTAACTTCTGATAATCAACACAAAGCCTCATACATCTATCATTTTTCTTCACAAATAGCACTGGGGCTCCTTATGATGACTCACTGGGTCTGATAAATTCCTTCTCATAAAGTTCATCTAGTTGTGTTTTCAGTTCAATCAGTTTTACTGGTGCCATTCTGCAAGGCGGGATGGATATGGGATCAGTGCCTGGATGTAATTCAATCTTGAACTCTACCTATCTATGTGGTGGTAGTCCAAGTACGTCATTCGAGAATATGTCTGCAAATTCCTGCACTATAGGTATCTCTTGTATTTCTTTAGGTTTTTTAACATCCTCTTCTAAAAGTTATTTGAAGTCCTCTTTTTGTTTTGAATAGTGTAGCATAGCTACCATAAGACTCCTTGACAATCTTTGCATATCCCCATTTATCCTAAACACATCTCTAGACGACAATGTCACAGTCATCCTTCGCTTCTGATAGTCTATCTTGGCTTAATATAAGGTCAGCCAATCTATACCCAACATGACATCATACCCATGAAAAGGAATTATACTGCGATTAGCTGGAATCAGCTTATCCCCAAATCTAAGGTCACATTTACAATATCTCATAAAGTTCATCATGGCTCTTATGGGTGTAGCTGCATGTAATGTCGTAGGAATTGGGTTTGTCGAAAATTGTAATCTATCTACTAAACAATCAGAAATGAAGGATTGGATAGCACCAGAGTCAAACAAGACTTTCATAGCAAGATTAAACAATAGGAAAGTACCATCTACTACCTGGGCATCAACAACATAGAGTCGAGCCTAGTTCTATCCTCAGCCCTAATTTTGGTTCTGCCTTTGATTCTGTTGTGGTAGGGGCTATTGTTGCTGCCTCTATTGTTGATGATCATTTTGTACATGTGCCTATTGTTGCTGAGGAGTAGCTAGAGCTCTATTAAGATAGCTATTGGCAATATGTCCCATCTAACGGCATAAGAAGCACAATCCTTGCCTCTTTGCCTGCTCCTTCTGCTTGTCCCTAGCATAATCAGTAATTGCCTGCCAGTTTTGTGGCCTGTTGTGATTCTACACCTGATTCTGATTCTAAGGCGCTTGGTGTCCATCTTGTCTGTTTTGCCTCTTCTGTGAGGCTCCTGTCACTTGTTCTGCCTATGACTTTTCCTATCTATTCCTCAGAGCTAGTTCATACTTGAGATCTCATTCAATCAATTGTGCCCTTTCCACAGTCTCCTTAAGAGTGGTCAATCTCAGAGGATATATTATCTTCCTTATTTCTACCATCAGTCCTTCAACAAACCTGTCTACCTTGGACTATTCATCTCTTATCAGCTCTAGGGCAAACCTAGACAATTCAGTAAACTTTTGTTCATACTTGACAATAGTCATTTTCTTTTGCGCTAGTTGAATGAACTCTGACTGTATCTGTTTTGTCTTTGCCATGGAGAAAAAATTGTGAATAAAACATAGTCTTAAACTGCTCCCAAGCCATAATAGACACATCTGTAGCAAGATCATTCATGACCATCTCCCACCAATGATAGGCGAGTCTCTCAAACTGGTGCATTGCTAATACGACTCTCCTGGTGCCACTTGCCCGTAAGGCATTCAAGTGTTTGTTCATCTCAATGAACCACTTATCGGTAGCTACGTGATCAGCCATATCCTCAAAAGTACTGGTCATAGCTTTTAAATTTTATCAACAGGTTCTTTTGTTCAATGTCATTTCAGAATAAAACATAATGAATATGTAATTTCAAGCATGCATATAATCTCATATTATAAAAGTGAGTAAACAACAAGCATGGATACATCAAACATGTTATACATCATACATATACAATGAAAGATACCACAAAATTAATTTGATATTTAAATACACCCTAACATGCTTCTAGGAATTCAATTTAAACAAATAACAATCATGTTTAATATTTGAAAGCTAAAAAAGATTAGGGAGCAAGGTAATCATCTCCACCTGGTGTTTCATTCCCTTGGGTCTTCGTTTCCTTACCGTGTTAGCTTCGAATCTTCAACCTTTAAGACTCAATGTATATAATTTCAATACTCAAGCATTTTAATACTTTCAAACCATAATGTAATGATTCTATAAATTAGATGATCTATGGTGTGTATAATGGTTGTAACAGGTGATAGTGTACTCAGTTTTCCTCTAATTTTCACAGTACAAAGGGGTAGTACCATGAGAGCCATCGTGCATACAACAAAAATTGATAAAAAAAATGGGTCTCGAATGTCTTACCTTGATTCTCAGTGCTTCCTTTGTTCGCCTCCAAACAACATCTAGAATGATTTCTAGGTTATTGTTTCATCAAGAGATTTTCCATACACGTAGAACACACAAAAAAATAATAGTAGACATGTATTTCTGACTAAGAATTGTACCTTACCTCCTCCACAGTCGTTGGTGCCACTACAACGGTTAGTTTCTCACCAGTTGTGCGATTCTTCTTTGTTCCTTGCGTGAGAGACTATTGAGAATGATTGGAACTGATATCTATGTCTATTGATGAGGAAGAATGAGATCACAGACATCTAGGGCTTTTATTTGCTTGCTTAGGGTTCTTTGAGCACGAGGAGCAACTGCGAGCATGGTTAGTAATTGTAGGGACGTGTGATTAGAGTTCTACAATGCAATAAATATATATGAGAGGTTGAGACTAAGGGCTTTCTTTGTGTTGTCAAACTTCCATTTCTGGTTCAATCGCAGGATCGCAGTCTAGGATCGCGGTCTTAAACTGGTCCTGACTATAGGAATGCGGTCTTAACATGACCCTAATCGCAAGACTACAGTCTCGAACTGAGGTTGCACATCTTTTCAAGATTTTACAAATTTCTTATCGCAGGATTGCAATCCTCTTGACCCAGGACAGTAGTCTCCACAAAAAACCCAAAAAAA
The DNA here is from genome assembly GCA_030144865.1 of Tinospora cordifolia. Lineage (NCBI taxonomy): Eukaryota > Viridiplantae > Streptophyta > Magnoliopsida > Ranunculales > Menispermaceae > Tinospora > Tinospora cordifolia. The sequence goes on from JAJIYU010002392.1 coordinate 25,049, forward strand.
TGAATTTTTTCCCATACAGGACTGCAGTCCTCTATACTAGGGTCGCAGTCTTGCGAGACAACCTGCTCTTTGGATGGATGACCACGGTTCTCACATTGTCTATTTTTTTTTTTGATTTCTAATACTTTTGGGTTATTACAGGTAATTTCTCCTCTACCATAGTAATGCCTTAGTTTTTGCGTTTTTGGGTTATTTTTCATCTTCCTCCTTGTGTGTACCTTTTCCCACTTGATCCAAACTTGCAAAATTAACTAAGAACCTTTCTCGGGCATTAAATCACAAGTATAAACATATAAAAACAATATTGAAATTCTCTAAATGTGTAAATACATGCAATGCTTATATAAATGATCATGCACTTAATTATAAACAAACATGTTCTATTTTCCACTGAAGTAATGGAAAACATATGCAAAATACCTACAATTTACTAGCATAGCATGCAACTAACAAATAGCTCCAAACTTAAACTATTTTTCATCCCCGAATAATTACTCAACTTCTAAAACTTACACACCATATGATCCGTAGTTAAATTCATTTTTACTCATCATTGTGACTTCTATTTTCCATTTCTATAGCTTGTGATTCATTGACAAGTTCCTAGGGCCATTATGGTTGCCTAGAACTTCAGTTTTTCCTCCAATCTTCCTCAACTTCACCCTCGTCTATCGGTATTTCAATCCTCTTAGACTGTGTAGTGATTTGTAGTCACCATCCCACTCATAGAACTCCTCTCCTAATACCTAAATACACAAACTTTGTCAATGATCTCTTCTACCTATCCTCCACTAAAGTTAAACTATAATCAGGATCAGTGGTCTTTCTTTTCGATTGAACATGGGCTGGCTATAGGTACAAGTGTGATTTAAATTCTGATTCAATTGCACACTCATAGCAATAATAATAACCTTCTTTGTTTGATCTTCTCTTTATATTCTTTATCCTCTCCATATATTCATTTATTTTTTATCTTTGTTCAAAGACTCAACTTTATTTTCATAGCTCCCCCAAACTTATGATTTCACATACACTTCAATTGATGCCCATGTGTACACCCATATGAAATTAAGGGGCTCAACTTTCATTGATAATACTGAAGTATTACATATAAATATAAAACTTTCTTTCTTCTTTTTTTAAATAAAAAAAATAAAATGAAAACATATGTATCTCAATGACTGCATCCCTTTCTTCTTTACACCATGCAAATAGGCATCATCATAACCATGAGTACACACAAATAGGTTCAATTGACATATATATAAAAGGGTAAAGTGTTAATATATTGTTTAGGTTCATTACAAGAAAACAGGCTAGAAGGCTCAAAATTGGATGCAAAAAATTGAGTGGTGGGATCGGCTTTAGGCTAAAACTAAAAAAATGATGACCTATATTCTTTCCTTAATAAAGTCATTCCTAAGCAGTGTTCAAAATAGATTTCATTATTTGAAGAGTATATGAAAAATTCTTTCCACTTGTGTTATAGTTTTCACTCCTCACTTTTAGTTTTCGAATTCTCATTTTACCTAAGACTAGAGAGTTCCATCAAAGTCAAATTTTGGATAAACCAAGTAGATAGACTGTTTAAAAGTACCCTAAGTTCTTTATCTCATCACACTAGAGAAATTTTCAATCTCATAGATCACTCAGTAAAATTTTCAAAAAAAAAAAAAATTGGCATGGATCTAACCTTAATGACATAGATATGCTCTAAATATTCATGTCCTAATGCTAAATAAATTATCATGATATCTAAATGTCATTACAAAATTTCAATAATAAATATTTTTGTGATATGCCTATAAATATGCAGTTTAAGGAAAAATAACATGACTTGAAGAAGATTTTCTTCAATGTGCACCCCTAAACTTAAACTATGTCTTATCCTTAATAGCACAACTTCACTATGATGCAAACACATATGGAGGAAAATGCACTAAAGCACATGCTTCTATAGACATAATCGCACTTTGATAACATGCATATAACAAAAAAAAATGGTAGGTATGATTAGTAAGTAATCACTAGTAAAGAAGGCTATAAAAAGAACTATGTGACCTTATTAAAAGTAGTTTTAAGGGGCAAAAACAATAGTAAGATAGTAAAGCTCCCCCCTTCTTGCCCTTTTGTTTTGTTTTTTTCTTTTTTCCAAATGCAAGCTTCCTAGGAACTTAAATTAAACCATAACAAAAATAAAAGGAAATCAATGAAAAACAAAAACTAATGGGTTGCCTCCTACTAAACGCTATGTTTAACATTGTTAGCTCAACATGGATACAAGTTATTTGGCCATCATTGTCTCAGTTTCTATGTTCAGCTTCGTCTTTCTATCCTTTGGCACCAAATGTGTTTGACTAATCCTTAGTGAGTTCGAGATAACTTCTACACTCCTCGCCTTGAGCCATTCTCTCATGATTTAGTATAAGTGTTGTTGATATTCAGTTGTTTCTTGATGTGAAGCCTGCATAAGAGTTGTGTTAGTACATATGGCTAAATTAGTGCCATGTTTACCATCAACTGGCAATTTGAATGTTGAGTGATGCTCTAAGCACACTTGTAGTAACTTTTTCTCGTTTAGTTCATCGTCTGTCATCTGAGCATCATGAGATCTAAACTTCTCCACCACTTCTACCATGCCCGCATTCATCACAAAGACTCTCTTACAATCTTGCACTTCACTAGGGGGCTTCAATGATCGGTATATAATGAAGACTACTTAGTCTTCATTCACTCTTAATGTGAGCTCTCCTTTTTGCACATCAAAGAGAACATGTCCTGTAGCTAGAAAAGGCCACCCAGAATTAATGGTATCTCCTCATCTTCGTCCATATCAAGAACAATGAAATCCACTAGAAATATAAACTTTTCAACCTTTACTAGAACATACTCAAGAATGTCCCATGGATAAGTGAGAGACCTGTCTGCACGGTAAAGAGTAATAGAGGTTGGTTTGATCTCTGACATTCCTAATCATCAACACATCGACATGGACATAAGGTTTATGCTAGCTCCCAAATCACAAAGAACCTTTTCAAATGTTTTTGAGCCAATGTGCATGGAGTAGTAAAGCTCTCGGGATCTTTTGACTTTTGAGGAATTTTCTTATGCAGGATGGCACTACATTCCTCTGTGAGCTTTATTGTCTCATGTTCTCCAATTTTTTGCTTTCTAGACATGACTACTTTATAGACTTGGCATAGTTCAGCATCTATTGTAATGCCTCAACAAAGGGGATGTTGATATGTAGTTTCTTGAACATGTCCAAGAATTGTGAAAATTGTTCATCCATATTCTTCTTCTAAAATCTCTTAGGAAAAGGCAACGGTGGAGTCCCAAGATGTTTGCTTTCTTCAATTGTGATCCTGGAAAATCTTCTATTCTTCTTTTGTGGCTCTTTATCAGTTTATTCTGAGTGATTACGCCCTTTAGAACTTTTAGTCTCCCCAACTAGTATCGTAGGGCTAAAGAGAATGAGTGGGCTCTAGATCTCTCTCCCACTTCTAGTAAATATGGCTTCACAACTTTCTTTTGACATTTCCCATTTGTATTCCTAATCTCAAGACTTGATTATTTTTTTTTATCAATTCAACCAGACAACTCTTTGAAGACCTAGGCCTACATGTTCATCACTTCATCTAGTCTATCCTCCGATGATGGCTTCTTATCTTGTAGGTTTGTTTGAGGAAAATAACCTGGTGGGGCTTGCTAGATATTTCTATTATTAGCACAGGAGAAATTGTCATGGTTTCAGATCCCAGATGGTAGTATTGAGGAACATTATACCCTTGTTGCTGACTTTGAAAATTGCTAAAACAATTCATGGCATTCAACTGCTCTATTGATGCCCCTTCAGTAAGGTAAGTCCTATGTGGTTTCAGCCATAGCCAATATAAATTGATTCTAAGGTTGTTGAAACTGTCCGCTACCAAACTTCTCAGCCCACGAATTCATTCAGTTAATCATAGAAGTCATCTGTGCTTGAAGAGTTGTGATCTCATCCACTTCATGTAAGCCAACCCTTTTTACTAAGCTTATCTCTGTACCATAGCCATAAGCATTGGTCATCATATCTTCTATGAGTTGAGTAGCCTTGGTAGTAGACTTTTCCATCAAAGAACTACTAGCTGCTGAATCAACCAAGGCTCTAGTAGATGGTGTTAAACCACTATAGAACATTTAAATTGGGATCCATGGAAGATAACCATGTTGAGGGCATCTTCTCAATAACTCATTGAATCTCTCGTAAGCTTCATAAAGGGATTAGAAGTCAAACTACTTAAATGAATTTCACCACTAAGTTGATGAACCTTCATCAGAATGAAATACTTTTGTAGAACTTTTTGTCCCATCTCTTTCCAAATGGTGATGCTACCTAGTAAGAAAGTTTGTAGCCATGTCTAAGCTTTATCCCTCAAAGAGAAAGGGAAAAGTCTTAATCTAAATTGGTTTTTAGTTACACCATTCATTTTAATAGTATAACATATCTCCATAAAAGAATTTAGGTGTGCCATTGGATCTTCCGTAACCAAACCCCTAAAATGTTGTTGCTGCACCATCGTAATAAGGGAAGGCTTCAACTAAAATTGTTGTCACTGATCGATGTTCTAGCAATCCTGAAGTAACTATTATTAAGCACAAGCTTGAAAAAGTCCTGGAGTGGTGCCTCGCCCTCATTCCCAACAATTGACCTACTACTCTCTGCCATATTAGATGTAACACCTTGGAACTTGGCGAGCGTGCCACGTCGCGAGCAAATAAATGGGTAAATAAAATAAAATATTCCTTATGAAAATGAATAAAATAAAATAATAATAAACAATTTTGAGAATATAAATTTAGGTCGAAAGTTTAAAAGTTCAAATTTGAAATCTATCAAAACAGAAAAAAAAAAAAAAAAAGAATGGATTTTCTGGTGTGTGGGGTCTTGATGACCGAACAAAGGGATGGAAATTGAATCAAAGAAGAGGGTTTTCTACTGCTAGTGCATGAAATAGAACGGAGAAGAGAAGAGAGGTTGATTCGAGCGTAGAAGACAACACGAGGTAAATTTTAGATTTTTAATTTTGGATAATAGGAGATTTATTTTCATGATTTTCGATATGAAAGAAAAATGAAAATTTGAAATTAGAAATTAGATACAAACTTAAATTTAATTAAGGCAGGTACAAAAATAATTTAGAAAATTCATTTAATGATCCAAATTAAATAAATACAATATGAGATTAATTATTGATGATTGAACATGAGGATTAATTGAATTAATAAAAAAATTAAATTATTTAATCTTTTAAGTTAGGATAAGTTTATAATTTAATAAAGAAAATTAGTTAAGAACATGAGAAATAAACCCTAGGATTTTAATAGCCTTTTATAAGAAAATAATAAAATTGAACAACGATCCAAAATCTGTTGAAACTGAATTCGAGAATGCATAATTATCTTAGGAATATGTTGAGCTTAAGAGTAATTCTATTTAGTGTTAAATGTCAGATTTATATATATTAACGTCTCGAGGATCTCGAAGCGAAGCAAGGAGCCCTGAAGAACAACAAAATCAAGTGGGTGTGACTTCCTTGCACATTTGTATTATACGGAATTAAGATTCAAAGCATTTGATTGAATAGTTATAATACCCCAGAATTTTGTCAAATAACTAAATAAATTAATTTCAAAATTCATTTGAGTGCAAATTGTGGGATAACACATGAAAAATAAAATAAATTAGAGTTATAGTGAAA
>JAJIYU010002393.1:0-30796 GCA_030144865.1 Tinospora cordifolia
CCTCCAAATAGTGTCTCTATCTTTCCAATGTGGGATTATTCCTTCCCACACATGCCCACTTTAACATCTCAACATATGGGATGTTTCATTCATGAATGTTTTTCCTTTACATATTACTTCTCTATGTATATTACCATCATACCAAACGAAATATTATTTTCATGAGTGCATCTAATTAATACTTTATACACATACTTTTTTTATATTAATATCATACTAAAAATACTATTTTCTTGTTCAAATAAAGAAGCTTATATTTACCCAACAATTCTATATGTCTAATATTGATCAATATATATTCCTTTATACTTCCATACTAACTAATTAATTGCATACCAATGACAAATATATATATATATATATATGTGTGTGTGTGTGTGTGTGTGTGTGTGTGTCTGTTTATATTTAAATATATACGTATATGTGTTTTAAACTCAAATTTCGATTATTACATCACTAAAATTTTAGGTATTACAACTATTACATCACTAAAATTTTAGGTATTACAACTATTACATCACTAAAATTTTAGGTATTACAAATACACTAGATTTAAGTGTCAAACTGGAATGGGAATCACAAGTATGGCGTACACATGCAAAATCCCACTATTGGGTGAAAAATTGTGTGTAGACCGTGGTCCACACAGGACCGACCATGATCGATGGACGCGAATAGTGTTTTTAGAGTGTGTTGTGCACACTCTGAAGCATGGAATGATACTAGACCCCTAGGGTTAGGTTAAATGAGTATTAAAAGCCCAAAGTAACGTATCACTACCGTCTAATGATGCAGATTGACGATATTGGACGACGATCCAACAGTATTTCAGCGTGTACAGGTTGGGTTGACTATCTCTTCCTCACTCATTATTATTATGCGAACTTAGGATATGAAATGTGATGATTGATTACATTCTTGTACTTAGTATCATGCTAGGAATGTGTGAACTGATTGGAATGGTTGCCATGACATCATAATGTCCAGTTATATGCTTTCTAGAGTTATGGATTACTTAAATGTCCATTGAATGATTTATATGATTTGTTTGGCATAGGATAACACATGTTATGATGTACGGTTTGAAAACCTTGTTTGGAAAACTAAAGAAGATTAATGGTTTATTAATAACTCCACGTACCGCGACGATGGACGGTCCGCTGGTGCATCACTTAGATTGTGATCAAGGTGCAGTGAGGGCGTCATCGTGGGTATTCCCAAATCGGGCCAAGCTGCGAGTAGCTGTGTGATCCTCGAATTTGGGAGATCATAGTAGTTTCTATATGATTTCCACATCTTCATGGATCATGGTCTAAGAGGTAGACTTCTATTTGATAAAGATGTCACGCCTGGTTGTGTCCAGGACCACAAGGGGAATACCGAGGGTTGTTCACTCTTTCGATTAATTCCTGACAGTTCAGATGGATTGACAGAAATAACCAATTAAGTGATTGAAATACCCTAATGTAATGAAATCGTGTGCATGTTTTGTATGCTGGTCTGTATAATGCTAGTGATGTGTAGGAGAGATCCACTAGGCTTTTGAGCTCACCCCATTTTTATTTTTCATGTACTCATGGGCCTGGCGCTCAGTGAGGATGACCGACCCAAAGACTGGTGGAGAGTTTTTAGAGAGATGTTTTGATTTGAACTCTATTTCAGTTTTTATTTATTTTGAACATGGGCATGTTGCCTAGTTAGTTATCATTTTGTGTAAATAGAACTGTTTACATTACCAAACACTATTTGAAACTTTGGTCAGTGAGCCTATTCTTTCGTTTATGTATATGTTGAATAGATATTTCATAGTTTGAAGTATTATGAATGAATGGTGATGCATTCAATGATTTCAGACGAATGTTTTGAGATTTGAAAGCTTCTGCAAGTACTTTGATTTTCTGTATTTTTCCTATGAAATTTCGATGATGTAATTTTGAATGTTATTTGAAAACATATTGAAAGTTATTTGAAAGTAAATCTCGTGTAAGAGATTGTTTTACTTTGAAACGAACACAAAAAAGAAATTATTTGACTTAAACAGAATAGAAATGGAGAACAAACAAAGTCCCACGTCCCGGCGCTCCGGCGGGCACACGCATCGAACAGTGATGCCGCGTGATGCTCAATGGTAGAGCTGCAAAGGGCCCAGCACGGGGGCTGGGGTGTGACAACAGTCGCGCATGGTTCCTTTGAAACCCTACCTAACCGCTAATAATTGATTCCTTCTCATCCCATACGAGTTTCATATTGATTCTTACCCATCCCAAGCCATTCCAACAACCTCTTGAGCAAAGATTGACAAAAACAATGAAACTAGTGGAGAGTTGATTGTTGTAACATCACCAACGATTACAGATAAGGTAAGCATCGATTCACAAAGTAGTTTTCTAATCTCTATTTTGTGTTTTATAAGAGAATGGTCGTTCTTTTAATGAAGCAGAACTTAAGAAGTGTTTTACATTGTAAAACCCCAACCCCTAAGAGATAGGTTCAAGCTCAACCACAAGGCGGATTGGGTCTAATGTTACATTTACAAGTACAGAACTTGCATCACTTTCTATTACCTCAAGTCTTGTTATTTCTCAATTAGCACACAACCCAAATAATTTAATTCTAATTTAATAAGACTATTACAAGAGAGATAAAGGAAAATCTTCAATCTTTATTTATTTAATAAAATAAAGGGATACATATTTGAAATTCAAATAATGAAAAGTGGAGTACATAACTCTAAAATTTAAAACAAAAATTTAGCGAAAGTCTTTATTCAAAATTTGGGCAATATGCCCTTACATAGAAACTTTCTAAAAATAAACTTTTTAATTCCTTGGCAAGCTTGTTCATGCATTTCAAATTCCTAAAAAAATAAAAGGACGGGATGAGCACATAGCCTAGTGGATCATTCATCAAACTACTAATTTACTAATTCAAATTAAAAGTATATCCAATTTCAATCACTTATAAGCATTAAGCATTTCAAACAATATCTTGTTAGTGTTGTATATTTTACCAAAAGGGGTTTTTAATCCCTTGATGTTCTTCATTAAAATACTCCTATTCTAGGATGGAATGACAATTCATCTTGTCACATTCCATTGGAAATAAGGATCACATGTCCATATTCTGAGTATTTTGAAACACATCTACACTTAGTGATTTTACTCATATACACTAAGTATATGCAAAAAACATCCATAACATCACTTAAACTACGATGATGGTACGCGGTTCTTATCTTCACTTCTCATATTTAATTTCAAATAGATATGAAACAAAATCATAATAATTAATATCAGAATTTAAGTAATCAAGAGAACATGAAAAACATACATGGCATACTTGAAAATTCAAAAATAAGCCTAAGCATGGTTTCTAAGCATGTTATGCTATCATGTATGAATTAAAACATGAAAACATGTTAAACTGAAAATAAAACTTGATCAAACATGCTTCAAACTGAAATATAAACATGCTGAAAACTAAAAACAAACATGAATATACTAAAGACTCGAAGTAGTAAAGAAGGAGTTCTAAAAATCTCATCCACCTTAATTCTAGTTTCTTTGTAGAATCCAGTAGAGATTCCCCTTATCCACCACTTTTAGAACTTCTAATCACCAAAAAAAATACTTCAAAAACTCTCTAAAATACTAAAATAAGAACTTTTCACATAAGAAAGAAAAGAGAGTGAGAAGAGGTGCCAAGAAGAAGGCAAGAACAAGCAAAGAGGGAAATGTCAACTCTTTACTTTGGGATGAGATGAATGTGAGTAAGAGGGGGTATTTATAGGTGTTCATGAGCACAAGGGGGACATCTAGGGCAGTTCACCACATTTGGGCATATTTCCAAACTCATAAGGGGATGGTTTGGATGAGAAAGGCAAGTGTTCTCATGGTTGGCAAGTGGGACCACTAAGGTTTCCAATCCAAGTGTGAGCAAAATCTTTGAACCTTATTTGTTTTTTTTATGTGTGTGAACACAATTAAAGGTTTAGAATACATTCTAATCTCTCTTGCACGTCCTCTATTAGTAGGAAAACATTTTAATATGTTGCGATTCATAAAATCAAATAAGTTTCTAATATGAGCACACAAAAACAAAGCTTTGAAATGTTTCTTATTTCCCTTAGATTTTTTCTCTTTTTGGCTCCACATGTGAGCATGAGGCAAGTTTCTATTTTCTAATTTTGTTTCTAAGTGAAGGAATCTTTCTATATCTCTTTAAATTAGCCACTCTCATTAAACTTCTATCTTAGGTTTGTCACATGTATGCCCACCCACACACTTATGAGACTTTTTATATGTAACATTAGTATACATGATCATTTATCTTAGCACATGGAATCATTCTTCATGGTTTCTATAGGGGTGCACATACATGATCATTTATATGGCATATAGGATCATTCTTCATGGTTTCAAATAATGGACACGTCCCATAGAGTTTAGGGTAGGGTAAGGTGCATATGATCATGGTGTTCCACCCATGTGACTTGCACATGTTAGGGGTGGCCATGACTTCATGGGTTCACAAAAATCAAATAAAAATTAATATTTTCTTATTTACATGGAAATATGATTTATACCATTTATTTTTAGAATTACATGAACGTAATACACATTTTAAGGTATGATTTGGCTCAAGGTGATTTTTCATCAAAAACGTTTCTTATTTAAGACTCATTGAGGTCACTAGGCAAATGAAAATTCAAATCTTGGCCAATTGTTGTAATTTTCAGATATGTCATTCATTTCATTAGTTCATGTCATTTTATTTTGTTTCGAGTCATTTCGATCCCCCGAAGTACTCTAAATGACAATTCTTTTTAATTTGGACCCCCTAAAGGGCATTTGGCAAATGAAAACCTTAACTTCGACCAATGGCTCTAATTTTTGGATATGTTCTCCCCTTAGTTGGTTCATGTCACCTTACTTCATTTCAAGTTGTTTTGGGTCACTAAGGGGCACTAAATGAAAGTTTTAGAAACTTGCCAAATTTAGCCCCGAAATGAGCTCGGTTTTATTTTGCACCCAAATTTCATTGAATAAATGATAAATTTCATTTAATTAAGTACAAAAGATTTAGGGTATTACAACCTACCCTCCTTAGAAAAATTTCATCCTCAAAATTTGTATATAACTAAAGATTTTTAGTGAATAGATGTGGATATTTGGTCTTCATCTCACTTTCGAGTTCCCAGGTAGCTTCTTCCACCCCGTGATGTTTCCATCACTAATGGGATATCCATTGTTCGTGGACTCTGTACTTTATGGTCGAAAATTCTAACTGTTGTTTCCTCATAAGTAGCATCATCTTGGATATTCACTTCTTCCTGGTGGATGATGTGAGAAGGGTTAGGTTCGTACTTTCTCAACATGGATACATGGAATACGTTATGAGCTGAAGTTATTTGGTTTGGTAGGTCCAACTCATAAGCACATTCCCCGATTCTTCTAAGTATTTCAAAGGGTTTGACAAATCTCGAAGATAACTTCCCTTTGAATTTGAATCTCTTGATGCCCTTCTAAGGACTAATTCTCAAACATATCTTATCCCCAACTTGGAACTCTAGTGGTCTTCTCCTTTTGTCAGCATAGTCAACCTCTTTTGTATTAACTTGACTTGGTTATTCATTTCTTCCACCAAATCTGGTCCCATTAATACATGATCCTTGAGTTCAACCCAACAAGTAAGTGATCTGCAAGGTCTTCCATAAAGAGCCTCGAATGGAGCCATCTTAATACTCGCATGATAACTATTGTTATAGGCAAACCTTGCCAAGTGTAAGCACTTGCTCCAATTCCCCTTGAATTCTAAAACACAAGACCTCAACATATTTTCTAAAATTTGGATAACTCTCTCAGACTGACCCTCCGTCTGAGGGTGAAATTTTGTACTCATGGTAAGCTTAATACCCATCTCTTTCTTCAGACTCTGCCAAAACTGTGAAGTGAAATGAGAGTCTTTATCAGATACAATAGTTTTAGGCACACCATGAAGCCTGACTATTTCTTTCACATAAATTTCTCCCAACTTACTAACTTGGTTTGTGGATCTAATCAGCAAGAAGTGAGCCACTTTGGTGAGACAATCCACAGTCACCCAAACAGTATCTTCTCTTTTCTGATTCCTAGGCAAACAACTGACAAAATTCATGGCAATGTTATCCCACTTCCATTTAGGGATAGGGAGTGGTTGTAACATTCCAGATGGTTTCCAATGTTCTACTTTCACTTGTTGACAGGTTAAGCACTTGGCAACATGCTTAGCCACGTCCCTCTTCATTCCTCTCCACCGGTAAGTCTTTCTGAGGTTTTGGTACATCTTATCTCCACTTGGATGCAGTGTATACTTCATCTGATGAGCCTCATCCATTATGGTTTGCTTACTCTATCCATTCTGAGGTACATAGATCCTCTCTCCGAGCCTCAGGATATTATTAGCATCTAACCTAAAGTCAAAATGCTTGCCCTGTTCAACTCCTTCTATCAAACTTACAAGCCACTTGTCTTTCCTTTGTTCCTCCTTGATCTAATTGTAAAAGATCCAGTGGGCAAGACATGTTGTAGAGATAAGCTCATTCTTCATTTTAGGGTCATACCCAGCCTAAAGTTCTTAATCTATTTGAAGGTTAAAGTTTTTTTTTTTTGGTCATACCCCACCTCCGTCTCAATAGACTCGACCACACGGCAGGCCTCGGGTTATTACTAACACTTTATATTCCCAAACTTTCTATTTTGAACCTTCAAAATGTAACAACAAGGATTCTTAAGGGAATAAACTTCATTTATTGAAAAGAATAGGTACAAAACCTTATCAAAGCTTAAAACTCATAAATGTTAATATATAGCAATTTTAAATAAAGGGCTAATCAAGTTCTCCTAATATTTTTTATATTAGGGTCTATAGGGTAGGTCTTGATCTTCTTGAACTTCAACAACAAACACTCTAGCCTAGTTCTGCCCATAACCCTGATTTTGCCCTTGGTTGGCATTTTGTTGTTGTTTTCTGCCCTAAGAACGATCAATCTAACCTCTTCCCTGAGAGTTATGTGGTTGAGGAGCCTGAGTTTTCAGGCAGTTTCTTGCTACATGACCCTTCTACTTGCACACATAGCATAGTCCCTGCTTCCTCGCCTATTCTTTTAGTTCATCTTTATTTTGCCCTTATTTCATGGTCTTTGGTGCCTTCCCACCACTCTTATTCTTTTTCTGGGCCTTTGGGTTATCTACTTCATTATTAGGCCTCTTGTTCTTTCCTATCAACCTCTGTTCTAAGTTGAGTTCATGTTCTAAGATCCCTATATGTCTTTATGCTTAAAGTCATAATCACTTTTTGAATCTTAATCTTAAAACCCTAAGCAAACCAATTAGCTTTCATTTTTTCTTCTTAGATTAGCTCCTGAGAAAACTTATCCAATTCAGTAAAGTTTCTCTCGTACTCAGCTATAGTCAAGTCCTTCTGATTCAACCTGATGAAGCCCTCTTGCAGCTTCCACAGTGTCATCTCTGGAAAGAACTTTTCGTCGGAGACCTCCTGGAACTCTTCTCGGCTCATCTTTTCAATGTCAATGTTTGTTTTAGCAAACATTCATACTATCATAACTCTAAATTTAGTTTCTAGGTTCTCGATCTGTTAAGTGGCCTAAAAATTTTTCTTTTAGGTTCTTTTCATGCATGGGTACAGGATTTGGTCTCAAAGCAAATAAATAGTAAAACATGCATATCACACAATCATACAATCAAGCTAGTGCAGCAAGGTTCCAAACTTCCACCTAAGCTTTTAGGTTCAAGTGTCTCATACCACTCTACCCCTTCAACTTAGGTTTTCACCCAGAATAGAGTTGCACCCAAAAAATTTCGCAAATTGCTCGATAACTAAGGTTCCCAAGCCCACTGTACTCCACCATCCCATACCAGTGAGCATAGAGAAACTCGTTCTGCCAAAGTTACCAATCATTCACCACACACGGTCCATCATTCTCCGAGTCCAGGCTTCCTCCATAGCCCCGAATTCCTATGCATCCCACACTATATAGAAATCCAAAGATAAAGAAGTTTCTCGGTCACGTGTCCTGATCAAACAATTTTTTATTTTCAAACAAGTTTCAATCTCTAGCTTATGTCCTAAGCATTTATGTTTTTGATACAATGTGCCACCCATGGCTATACCACATTTCTACCTAAAGTCTTTCCCCTGGACCTAAGGTTTCGTCTGGTTGACTCACAACCTTTGGCTAGCTGAGATATCACCTTTGGCATCTTTTTTGACTTCTATTTGATTCCTTGCCCTAATTTTTTACCTTCTAATTTTCTTTTATAGAAAGTAAGGGTGTTCTTCAACTCTGACTACCCATATAAGCTAGTGGGACAACCTCCAGATTGGGCGACAAGACCGAAGTCTGCTTAGCAACCGCGCTTTCTAGGGCGGGTAACCCACCTCCGTTTCAATGTTTAGCTTTACTCAAGAAAAGGCTTACCCACTATCACTCAACTTATAGTCTTTGTATCCAAACAAAACATTTCAAAAACACATATTTCCTTTTTGAAAACACTGTCTAAAAGATTTTTTAATTTTCAAAAATAAAAGCTAAGGTATTAAAATTTCAATTCAATCCAATGTGAAACCCTAATTTGAGTTTTTTATTTTTGTCAAGCAACTAATGTTTAACTTTCTATTGCTAGCCTAATCAACACATGTTTAGGCTTGACTTTCTAATTTTGGCCCAACAACTAATAACCTGGCTCTGATACCACCTTTGTAACACCCAACCCCCAAGAGACAGGTTCAAGCTCAACCACAAGGCGGGTTGGGTCCAATGTTACATTTACAAGTACACAACTTGCATCACTTTCTATTATCTCAAGTCTTATTATTTCTCAATGAGCACACAACCCAAATAATTTAATTCTAATTTAATAAGACTATTACAAGAGAGATAAAAGAAAAACTTTAATGTTTATTTATTTAATAAAATAAAGGGATACATGTTTGAAATTCAAATAATAAAAAGGGGAGTACATAACTCTAAAATTTAAAACAAAAATTCAGCAGAAGTCTTTATTCAAAATTTGGACAATATACCCTTACATAGAAACTTTCTAAAAATAAAATTTTTAATTCCTTAGTAAGCTTGTTCATGCATTTCAAATTCCTGAAGAATAAAAGGAAGGGGTGAGCACATAGCCCAATGGATCATTTATCAAACTACTAATTTACTAATTCAAATCAAAAGTACATCCAATTTCAATAACTTACAAGCATTAAGCATTTCAAACAATATCTTGTTAGTGTTGTATATTTTACCAAAAGAGGTTTCTAATCCCTTGAAATATGATTTATATCATATAGTTTTAGAATCACATGAACCTAACGCACACTTTAAGGTATGGTTTGGCCCAAGGTGATTTTCCTCAAAAACTTTCCTTATTTAAGACTCACTAAGGTCATTAGGCAAATGAAAATTCAAATCTTGGCCAATTGTTTTGATTTTTGGATATGTCATTCATTTTTTTAGTTCATGTCATTTCATTTCATTTCGAGTCATTTCGATCGCCCCAAAGTACCCTAAATGACAATTCTTTCTAATTTGGACCCCCTAAAGGGTGTTTGGCAAATGAAAACCTTAACCTCGACCAATGGTTCTAATTTTTGGATATGTTGTTTCCTTAGTTGGTTTTTGTCACCTTACTTCATTTCAAGTTGTTTTGGATCCCTAAGGGGCACTAAATGAATGTTTTGGAAACCTACCAAATTTAGCCCTGAAATAAGCTCGGTTTTATTTTTCACCCGAATTTTATTGAATAAATGATAAATTTTATTTAATTGAGTACAAAGGATTTAGGGTATTACATACACGTTCTTGGAGGCAAATGAAGAAAGAAGGGATAGCGGCAAGATATGACGCATTACTATTCAATGAGATTTTTGTTTTTAAGTCCAATGTTTAGTGTTTCGATGTGCCATGCATGAGGGAAAATGAAAAATGCACGAACAAAATGTAATTTTTGGGAATTACGCGACTACCACAGTAGTGCACTGTTCACATGCACAAAGCATAAACTACCACAATAGCCTACTACGATAATGCGATTTGGGTTCTCTGGTTACTGTGGTAGCCTACCGTAGTGAGACATTTGAGATCTTATTCATTTTCCACAAGTAGCATGGCTACCACGGTAATGCGTCAGCTTCCTCTCTTTGCCCCTCACCTATACATTTTCATAATCGCAATACCCTTCTCTTCTACCACAATACACAAAAGGGGAAACACACAATTGCATATCTACTAAGATTTTTTTTCATACCACACACCACCATGATTAAGTAATCATTAGATTATCATCTAACAACACTAGAATTGTGTCAAATACTAAGAAAATAACCTTAATCTTGAAAGGTTGAGAATTTAAGGCTATTGAAGCAACAAGAAGAGGGCCCAAAGGAACGAAACAACAAGTGGAAGTGATTACCTTGCTCCCTAGTATTATTTATGTTTTAAATGTTGAACATCATGTATATTTAAATTATTTTGAAAACATCGGAGCGTGCTAGGATGTTGTTTAATGTTGTGTGATTGACATGATTGCATAAATACTGAAATAACATGACTTATGTGCCCATGCTGATATTTATTTACCTTGATACCATGAGATGAACATTGTTTTTTTTTGAACTTTCATGAGTTAATCATCATGATTAAATTACTTGTATGATGAAGTATCATATATGATAAAGAGATAACTATGCTAGTTATGAGATGCTTGATGATTTTTAAATAATGATAAATTAAGAATTGATGTGACAACCCATAATTTGATGTACAAAATTTATGAATTCGATACATGTATTTTTTTCTAGAATTTTTAATGAAAATACATGATTTTTCTCAATTTTTTCCTATGTTTAATCATTTATAGAAGAAAATTCGAATAATTGGGGATAATACAGATTTAAGAAAAATATACATGAAGTTATATAGAAAATATAAGTTCTGGAGAGAATGTGATTTTTGGGATTGATTATTGATTTTTCCAAATGACTATGAAATTTTTAGAGTAATTAATAGAATTTTTTGGGAGAAAAATGTAATTTTTGAGTGGATTATTCAATTTTAAGAAAAATAATTGTATAAATGATAAAAATAAAGTATAATTGGAGGATTTTTTTAAAAAAAATTGAGTTGAAAATAAATCACATGATTTTAGAAAAAAAAGGCAAAAAATCAGGTATACACATTTATATGTAATTATTCAAAAAGAGGGAATGAAATAGGAAATACAAAAAAAAAAAGAATGGGGGGCCTGGGCCAACCCAGGCCCATGCTAGTGCTAGGCCGCCCAAAAACAAAGGCACATGGGTCAACCCATGCGCCCCATTTCTCTCTTCCCTTCAACTTTTTCGAATTTTGAGTGATTTTTAGCAATTTTCTGGGTGTTTTTCATGCGAGAAACCAGCAAAGAACCTGGTTTTGAACCCTAGGTTTTGGCGATCCAACCACCCTTTGAGTTGGCCAATACATGGTGCCAACAAGTCACCATTCATGGATGCTCATGGGCCACGTGGATAGCCACACGACACTCTCATTAGCCATGTAAAGCCACCTCAACATGCAACAAAACCCTATCCTTGAGCAAAAATTTCAGATTTTCAACTTTTACAACCCTTATTCCAGAGCTCATATCTCCTTCATTCCAAGTCCATTTCCTCTAAAGTTTAGCTCATTTTAAAGCTCTCACATCCCTCTCAAAGAACCCCCAAGCCCTTTGTCAAAACACATAACAACTAGAGAGGAAAACGACCACGAAAAGGTGTTATTGGCCACTGTTGCAGTAGAAATCTACAAAGAAACTTTGTTGGTCTAATCTCTAAGAAAGTGATTCCCAGCCCATCTGGAATCTGTTCTTGAGGTAAAAGCATTCATTTTCTTCTATTTCATGTGCATTTCGATCTCCAAGTGATAGAAATTAGAATCTGAGATCCTAACCATGTTTAATAAAGCCTTGAAGTTGACTAGTTGCTCACTATGTCAACAGTTTTAGCAGAAAACTGTTCTGGGAAGTGTTTTTTAGGCATCTTTTAAAGAGGCTAGGGATGTCTGTTTGGTTTGAAATCTGAGGCATTTTAAACCTCATACTAGAGGCTAAAAGAATGTATAAACCCCAATCCCTAAGCTTCTGTATGCACAATTTTATGTTCATGCCAAAATGCCTACTTATATGCTTATTTCTGGTACTTAGCAAAAATTCTTAAGCTGTTGATAGGCACTATGTTGTAGGGTGTATTTAGGAATGTTTATGGCCATGATTGCTTACTATTTTGAGATGAGATTTGAATGACCAATATTCTAGAACCTAAGTTATAAAAAATATGCATGATAGAGCCTCAAATCAGTAGGGCAATAGACATACGTAGGCACTTGAAAAACCATAGGAAATTGAAGTTTTGAACAATCTATTACATGATAGAAAAGTAGGAGACTAGATGACTAACCAAACATAATTATTTTGAGCTGAAATTTGGTGGAGAGGTCACTGGACATGTCAATATTGTGTGTACTAAATTTCAGCCATATCTGAATTTGGTAAGGGGGTCAATTGATGCACCATTTGACTATCTCTCACATGAAGTATGGGATTTCATAGTCCCTGTTAATGCACATAGAAACCTTAGTGAATGGTGTCCAAAAATTAGAATCTAAAATTTTTATGAATTTTTAGGTAGTTTAGATGAATTTTTAGGTAGTTTTACATAAATCTGACTTACAGATTAATCGCAGAAAAATCGACAAATTCACTGTGCAAAGAGGGCAAATGCATGAGTTGGGCTAAGTGTTAAAATTTGGGGATTTTTGCTTAATTAGCCTAATTTTGACATAACTTGACCCAATTGGACCCAAATTGACCAACGATAACCAAAATTGGTCATGTTGATCAATTTTGACCAAGTTTGACATGTTGACCAAGCTTGACCGATTGATCAGATTTGACCGAATTAGATTTGGGTCGGTCGATATCGATTAGGGATAATTGGGTAAGGAATTAAGCCACATTCTATAAAGAACTAAAATTGAGTTTAAATAATGTAAACTCAAGTAAGCACTACGGGACGACATCGGTTGTTGACGAGGCATCGGTGCACGGGACCCAAGGTGATTAGTTTGATTCAGGTGTTTTCTATGACTTGTGTTCCTTGCATGAAACTTGTGTGAAGTGACATGGTTTAAATGGTTTCATAAGGTTGAAATATATTTGAATGATTTGAATAATGTAGATGCACACAGGTAATGAAACCATAGGCTCAAGGGCCGAGCATCAGGGTTAGGGTACACAATGTGATTGGAATCAGACTCAAGGGCTGAGCATCGGGGTTAAGGTACATGATCAGTGCGCCTAGACTCAAAACCCGCTTGAGTCACAACACTTGAGGGCCGAGCGTTGGGGTTAGGGTATTTGATGGGTACGCCTAGCTCATGACCCGCTTGAGTGGCTAGTACACCTGACTCAAGACCCGCTCGAGCAATGACCATAGGTTGGGTTTGCTGATTTGACCCTAGCTTGGATACAATTTTTAACTGGTATGGATTTGTGATGTTTTTTGAAACTGTTGCACTATTCATAACTGCTTTTATAATGTACCATGCATTCAAATATTATATTATTTTTACTGCTCATGCATACATGCACTATTTTAGAATGTTGATTATGGTTGACATGCTGGTTTTACTAGTCATTGAGCCACGTTGATTTTAGGCTCACTACTCTACTAATGTTTCAGGTTCTTCGGTGGTCGATAAAGGGAAGGGTGTGGTGATCACCTAGCTCCCTGATAATTGTTGTCTCCTTTTCTTGGGATTACTTTTAGAGGTTGGTCATTCTTTTTATATATGTATATATATGTGGGGTCGACTGTGTATTTTGAACATGATAATTATGTAATATAACGATCACTCTCCATATGTTTGTTTACTTTCACCCTGTTTCTTTTAATTATTCTAATATCGTTTGTGTATGAGATTGGAGAAGCTTAATAGTGGTTGGGCGAACTCGACATAGTGTATGAGTTCGTCAGGCCATTGTCCTGACATACTTGGTATCAGGGCCTCGGTCCAAAAGAATCAAAAAAACTCTAATAAATGAAACACCTAGGCAATATCAGAATGATAGCAAAAGTAAACAAATCATCGAAGGGAGGAGAGAAAACTATCAATCATAAAACGTATCTTGAACGGAATGTACTATACTACTAAACTTTTAGAGTCAAGTTAGTTTTGAATGCTTGAATAACCAATAATTTGATTTGAACTGCAAATAGAGATGCGATCCAGGAAAGGTAGAGCACCCCCTAGGCGGGGCAGACCACCACTCGGGCCTATAGAGCCGACACCACCATCAACTTCAATTCAGCCCAAGCTAGACCCCATACAAAGGCTTGAGACTGTGATTAGGGCCTCTAACAAGGCAGCTCAAGCCCAAATGACCTTACCGATGGAAAGACTAAATTGATTGGAGTCTGACAAATAGAGGTCGAGCCTGTAGTGTCACCTGCTCCACCTGTGCCACCTCTTGCTGAGCCACCAGTTGGGCCACTAGTAGCACCCATAGACCCAGCCCAAGACAGACAGGGAGATGAGAGAGGCCATACTCGGCTCCTCAAGAATTTTATGGATTTATGCCCTTAGAAGTTCAGAGGTGGCATTAGTCTAGAGGCAGCAGAGGATTGGTTGCTGAACATAGAGAAGAACTCCAAGACGCTGAGATTATTAGAGGCTGATTAGGTTTTGTTTTCAGCACGCATGTTAGAGAGTGAGGCTGCTAGATGGTGGCATTCTACAAGGAGCATTGAGGGCCCAATCACTTCATGGGCAAGGTCTAGAGAGGTATTTCTTGATGTTTACGTTCCCGAGACTGAGAGGGAACGTAAGAAGGTTGAGTTTCTGAGCCTGCATTTGGGGATCATGACCGTAAGAAAGTATACACATTGGTTCCTATAGTTGTAGAACTATGCACCTGGGTTGATTGTTGATGAGAGAAAGAGGGCCGAATTCTATCGATAGGGGCTGAGAGTCGTAATCAAGCAGGCGACTTCCACATCCAAGGCTCGGACCTTAAAGGAGATCCAGAGGGAGGCCCTACGATATGAAATGGATGGTCTAGATGAGTGTCGTGAGATTTTAGTAGTATCTGGCAGTACCCCTCAGCAATAGCCACAGTAGCAGGTCGTATCACAGACTCAACCATGATATAGAGGTGGGCTTGGGGATTATCGAGGCCATGGTTATTGTTAGAGGTAGAGGAAGAGGAAGTACTATGAAGGACAGTCGAGCAGCACTCCTTGCTAGACCGCTACAAAGGCGGGGGCACTTGCAGCCACTCCTGTGCAGGCACATCCACTAGCAGAGCACATTTTCTAGGGCCCTAGGCAGAAGCCATGGTCAAGGTCGTGGTCAGAGTCAGAGCTATTAGGGAGGAGAGAGACCACCCTTTATATGCTATTAGTGTGGGCAAGTTGGACACAAGAGGGCTGAGTATCCAACTCTTACAGGGGGTCTTAGTTCTTCTACCCTAGTTATTAGATACAGAGCATAGGTCATCACCCAGCTTGACCCTGATTCGACAAAGATCTTGGTTGAAGGTACTGTCTCACTTTGTGATTCGTTTGTATATGTGTTGATTGATGTTGGTTCTACTTTGTCCTTCATTTCTAGATGTGTTGTAGATAGATTGGGACTTAGGCCAATTAGGGCTCCTACTTGGTTGATATTG
The DNA here is from genome assembly GCA_030144865.1 of Tinospora cordifolia. Taxonomy (NCBI): domain Eukaryota; kingdom Viridiplantae; phylum Streptophyta; class Magnoliopsida; order Ranunculales; family Menispermaceae; genus Tinospora; species Tinospora cordifolia. Next base: position 15,765 of record JAJIYU010002393.1, read on the forward strand.
GGCATTGTCCTTGGGGAACGCATCTATCCCAACATGATATGTGAGAGGCGTGTACTTAGGATGGGGGACTTTGAGACTGTAGTAGACCTTTGAGTACTGGAGTTTCTCAACTTTGATGCCATACTCGGTATGGATTGGCTAGCTGCATACCACGCACATGTGGATTGCTATGCCAAGAGGGTTGTGTTTCAGATTCTAGGCCAACCCACTGTCACCTTTCAGGGGAGAGCTTCATATAGGTAGAGTACTCATGGCAGATTAGTGACACAACACGAGATTGATACTCTAGCCAATTTGACGACCATAGATGAGGCACCTTCACAGTTGAGCATTGATGAGATCCCTGTCTTTAGAGATTTTCCCGACGTGTTCCCTAAGGATCTGCCCAGCTTACCCCCTAAGCGGGAGATCGACTTTATTATTGAGATCATTCAAGGAACATGGCTTGTACCCATTCCTCCTTACCGCATGGTGCCTAAGGAGTTGCAAGAGTTGAAGGTCCAGCTGGAGGAGTTGTTGAGTAAGGGTTTCGTTTCTTCTAGTGTGTCACTTTGGGGTTCTTCGATATTGTTTGTGAAGAAGGATGAAAACCTTCGTTTATGGATCGACTACAAGCAACTGAACAAGGCGAAGATCAAGAACAAGTATCCCCTTCCATGTATCAATAACTTATTTGACCAGCTTAGAGGTGCAAAGGTGTTTTCGAAGATTGATCTTAGATCTGGGTTCCATCAACTGAGAGTCAGGGAGGAAGATGTGCCAAAGACTGTGTTCTGCACTAGATATGGGCACTATGAGTTCTTGGTCATGTCGTTCAGCATGACAAATGCCCCAGGTATATTTATGGACCTCATGCAAAGGGCGTTTCGGCCATACCTTGACACCTTTGTGATTATTTTCATCAATGATATCTTGATCCATTCGAGATCTCATGAGGAGCATGTCGAGCACTTGAGGATTGCACTGCATACTTTGAGAGAGCATATGCTATATGCTAAGTTCAGCAAGTGTGAGTTTTGGCTATCAGAGGTTTGATTTTTGGGTCACATGGTTAGAGCTGAGGGTATTTCTCTTGACCCCACTAAGGTCAATGCGGTCATCAGTTGGCTGAGACCTAACACGGTGATCAAGGTCCTCAACTTCTTGGGTTTGACAAGCTATTATTGCCATTTCGTCCAGAACTTCTCGAGGATTGCAGCTCCGATGACGAAGCTAACCAAGAAGGATGTTCCATTTGTGTGGACTGATAAGTGTGAGGATGCCTTCCTGAAGCTTAAGCAGAGATTGACATTGGCTCCAGTACTAGTATTGCCAGAGCCTGGTCGAGAGCTTAACCATATATATTAGTACATCATAGACAAGTTTGGGCTGTGTATTGATATAGGATGACAGGGTTGTAGCTTTTGTCTCTCAAGCTGAAGGATCATGAGATGAACTATCCTATACATGACTTAGAGCTAGCAGTTAAGATATGGTGGCAATACCTTTATGGTGAGCTTTTTACGCTCTATTCAAATCATAAGAGCCTCATATATTTGTTCTCGCAGAAGGATATGAACATGAGACAGAGGCGATGGTAAAAACTGTTGAAGGATTATGACTTTAGTATTGAGTACCACCCAGGGAAGGCTAATGTAGTGGCTGACGCTTTAAGCCGAAGACGGGTGAGACTGTATGTATGGCTAAACACATGTCTCATGAGTGGATGATGATGGATTTTGCCACGATTATGAGTATCCATGGGTTATCTTCTAAGGCCAGAGTCAATGCATAGATTTTAGCCCAACCAGTCCAAGCTCACGAGATCACTGAGGCACAACCTCGTGATGTGAACTATAACATGTTCAAGGCTTGGACAAATGACACTTCTCGTGGGGAGTGGTCACTTGATTCACAGGGTGCGCTGAGGTTCAGGGGACGGCTGTGGCCAGATGATGCTAGTCTGAGACGCAGTGTGCTCGAGGAGCTACACCTATCGAGATATGTTGTTCATCCAGACACCAATAAGATGTACCAAGATGTTAAAGGCACATATTGGTGGCCCAGGATGAAGCAAGACATAGCAGCCTTTATTCAGAAATGTGAAAAGTGCCAGCAGGTTAAGGCTAAGCACCAGAGACCCAGTGGGTCTTTACAGCCCTTATCTATACCGGAATGGAAGTGGGAACATATTACTATGGACTTCGTGATAGGACTACCCTGTACACAGTAGAGGCATGATGTTATTTGGGTAGTTGTGGATCATTTGACGAAATCTGCCCACTTTCTTTTTATGCATACCAAGGATTCAGTGGAACAATTGAGTCAACTTTATATCAGAGAGATTATGAGGCTCTATGGGGTTCCCTTGTCTATAGTATTAGACAGAGATGCTAGGTTCAAGTCCCACTTTTGGCAGGCATTACAGGCTCAGTTGGGGATGAAGGTTAACCTTAATACGACATTCCATCGCCAGACTAATGGTCTATCTGAGCATGTGATTCAGAATCTTGAGGATATGTTGTGATCCTGTATTTTGGATTTTGGTGGTAGCTAGGAGGATCACTTAGTCTTGTGCGAGTTTTCTTATAACAACAGCTACTAGTCAAGCATTGAGATGGTGCCATTTGAGGTGTTATATGGTTGACCATGCAAATCCCCAGCTTGTTGGACTAAGACTGGTGATAGAGCAGTCTTGGGCCCTGCTTTTATACAAGAGCAGAATGAGAAGATACAAAAGATTCGATAGAATATGCAGGTAGCTCAAGACCAATAGAAGAGTTATGTAGATAACCGGAGAAGGGTCCTTCAATTTGATGTTGGTGACCATGTCCTCCTCTGCATTTCGCCTCGAAAGGGGTAGACACGCTTCACGATTTTAGGGAAGATCACATAGAGATATATTTGGCCTTTTGAGATCCTTGAGAGGATTGGTCCCGTGGCCTATCGGCTAGCATTACCACCACAGCTATCGGTTGTGCATAATGTATTACATGTTTCTATGTTGAGAAAATATCACCCCGATCCCTGTCACATTATCAATTTGAGGCATATTGAGTTGTGAGAGGATTGTACATATGATGAGCTGCCTGTGGCCATCATAGATCAAGCTATGAAGAGGTTGCGACACAAGAAGATATGATGGTATGAGTACGCTAGCAGTTCCATGGTGTTGAGCATGATATGCGGGAGAGTGAGGACTTCATGATCCGACACCACCCTAAGTTGATACGAGTTGCTCCTTGACTTGTATTATCTACATCATTGTAAATTTTGACGACGAAATTTCTTATAAGGAGGGGAGGTTGTGACGACCCATAATTTGATGCACAAAATTTATGAGTTCAATACATGTGTTTTTCTAGAATTTTTAATGAAAATACATGAATTTTCTCAAATTTTTCTTATTTTTAATCATTAATTTTTGAAGAAAATTTGAATAATTAGAAAAATGCAATTTTAGGAGAAAAATAATGAAGTTATAAGAAAAATATAATTTCTGGGAAGGATATGATTTTTGGGATTGATTATTGATTTTTTGGAATGACTATGAGATTTTTAGAGTAATTAACAAAATTTTAGAGAGAAAAATATAATTTTTGGGTGGATTATTCAATTTTAAGAAAAATAATTGTATAAATGATAAAAATAGAGTATAATTGGAGGATTTTTTTAAAGAAAATTGAGTTGAAAATAAATCACATGATTTGAGAATATATGGCATAAATCAAGTATATACATGTATATGTAATTATACAAAAAGAGGGAATGAAATAGGAAATACAAAAAAAAAAGAAAAAAGAATGGGGGGCCTGGGCAGACCTCGGCGCAAGGCCTGGGTCAGCCCAGGCCCTTGCAGCCCAAAAATCGCACGAGCCAAACGACCTATCCCAGCACTGGGCTGCGCCAAAACAAAGGCATGTGGACTGGCACACGCGCCCCATTTCTCTCTTCCCTTAGTTTTTTTCTAGATTTTGAGCAATTTTAGCAATTTTTTGTGTGTTTTTCATGCAAGAAACCAGCAAAGAACTTGATTTTGTGTAATAGCCCCAGCTCCCGATCTTTCTCTCATACGTCATAGGCAACGTGGTTGTCTTGTAGCTTGAGACGTCATTTCTTCCGAGTGTAGTCAATCCTGCTTTCTTTCTGAGAACTAGGGATATTACTTTTTCTTTTTATCATTTATCACATCTGATAGTTTCATCAGTTCATATCCTAAGGTATAGAGTATAAAAACAAAAGAAACACAATAATCTTAGTATTTCAAAATAACTGAAAACATTGATTCATGATCAGAGTTACGAATAATTTTGTGGGCTCCATAGCCATTTTTTGATAATACAAATACTATTGACATCTAACATGATCAAATATAGTAGGTCACAAGCCCCACAATACAGTTCATTTTCTATTATCCTCATACTGTGAGGCACACTGTAATTAATTTACATTGATCTGTTAGGGTAATGTCTTCAATAGTTACCTAAAAAAATGATTGAGTGAGCTCAAGAGCCCAGTGGATCATACACAGTACATCCATAGCATTATTTAAACCAAACACTGAATATGCAAACACTTGTCATCCATTAGGCGTTTCAAACATTTATTTATCAATAATTGTCAGTTAGACCGAAAAGGGTTAACCTCTGTGTTCCAGATCTGGGGAGAGAGATCAATTCTGAAACTCAAACCCTTCTCTGAGATCATTTCTGAAACCCAGTTCATTCAGGTGTCAATCCTGACAACCAGTTCTAATTTTGCATGGAACACACACGAAGGACATTCGTCTCTGCACCGGTACATGGTTAAAATCTTTATTTAATCTTATTTTTGTGAATAGAGCATAATAAAATAAATATTTCATTAATAATTAAACATTCCATCAACATGACATCATAAATCAATATTTTCATAAATGAAACAATGACTGTTAATTTCTGATGTAGAAGATCGTACAAGACACAACTACAGAGCATACTCTCTTGGTCATAAATAATATAAATTACAAAGAAAGGAAAATCATTAAATCAATATTCTTGCATACTTCTAGGCATTCAAACACTGTAAACGTCACATATTCAGCATTAAAATCCAAATAATACTAAAAAGTAGAGTAATTACTTCCACCTCAATAATATTTCTTTGAATCCTTGCAGTATTATCTCAACTTGTTTCGAGTCTTTGACCAACAGTCTTCAGGATCTACGTTTCGAAAATGTGATTTAATCGATGCCCATGAATAGTATCATATGAATAGTACCGTACATATGAACAGCGCTAAATAGTAATAGTGAACAGTACCGTATATAGGAACAATAAACTACGTATGCGTACTGAAATGAACAATGACATCTCCAATCTTAAATAGAGACTAGAGCAGAGTGATTATACCTGCTTTGATCAGAAAAAACCTTTCAATTGCTTCAAAAGAGGTACCCAACAGTAGATCTCCACTACTGCTATACAGAAACTGGGGTTTTTCCCTTCCTACTACTATATTTGCTGTCTAAAACAGTTGAAGAACAAGAGAAGAGAAGAGAGTAAGCAAAGAAATTCTTTCTTTCTTACTAGAATGAATTTTCAGAATGAGGGGGTTTATATAGATTTTTTTGGCAGAAAAAGACGAAATCGCATAGTTACAAATAGTTTGTTACTATAGCTACAGTATCTGTTACTGTAGCTACAGTAACCACCGAACCTTATTTTGTCTGCCAACAAAATATTAACTGTATTTGTAAATAGTAACTGTATATTTAAACAATAACCGTATATTTGAACAATAATTTTTAATTTTTAATTTTTTTAAACTCAAATTTCGGATATTACAACACTAAAATTGTAGGTATTACAACCTACCCTCCTTAGAATAAATTTTGTCCTCAAAATTTATACTTATCCACGTCAATGTTGTTTGGTTAGGTATTGTGGGTGAAGAGACCTGGATATTTGTTCTTCATCTCGCTTTCCAGCTCCTAGGTTGCTTCTTCCAAATCATGATGTCTCCACAGAACCTTAACAAACAGAATGTCATTAGTCCTAAGATTTTGTACTTTACGATCTAATATTCTAATTGCTGGTTCCTCGTAAGTTTCATTGCCTCGAAGTATGACTTCCTCCCAGTGTATGCTATGTGATGGGTCTGGATCATACTTCCGCAGCATCGAAACATGGAATACGTTATGAATCGAGGACATAAGATTTGGCAAGTCCAGCTTATAGGCGCACTCACCAACCCGCTTGAGTATCTCAAATGGGCCGATAAACCTCAGTGTCAGCTTTTCCTTGATTCCAAACCGTTTTATCCCTTTCTATGGACTAATCTTCAGGAAAACTCTGTCACCTGGTTGAAATTCTGGAGGTCTTCTTCTTTTTTCTGCATAACTTTTGTGCCTACTCTGAGCTGTCATTAGCCTCTTCTGAATCTTCTTTACTTGGGTGTTCATTTCTTCTACCAATTTTGGTCTTGTGAGGACCCGATCCTCAAAGTCTGCCCAACAAGATGTCAATCTGCAGGGTCTACCATAGAACGCTTCATATGGAGCCATCTTGATACTTGCCTGATAACTATTGTTATAGGCAAACTCTGCTAGATGTAGGTACTTGTTCTAGTTGCCCTTGAAATCAAAGACACAAGCTCTTAACATATCTTCTAATATCTGAATAACCCTTTTAGATTGCCCATCGGTCTAAGGATGGAATGCAGTGTTCATGGTGAGTCTGCTTCCTAGTTCTTTTTGCAAACTCTGCTAGAACTGAGAAGTGAACCTAGAATCTCTATCAGACACGATGGTTGTGGGAACACCATGGAGTCTGACAATTTCCTTGACATATAGCTCTCCAAGTTTCCCAACGGAATCTGTAGATCAAATGGGTAGGAAGTGAGCTACTTTCGTCAAACGATCCACAATCACCCATACAGTGTCTTCTTCCTTCTAATTCCTTGGAAAACTGCTAACAAAGTCCATCGCGATGTTGTCCCACTTCCATTCTTGTATCAGAAGTGGTTGTAACATCCCTGAAGGTTTCTTGTGCTCTGCCTTCACTTGTTGACATGTCAAACATCTAGAGACATATTGGGCTATGTCATTTTTCATGCCCCTCCACCAGTAGGTCTTTTTAAGGTTTTGGTACATTTTATCTCCATCTGGATGCATCATATACTTGGTTTGATGGGCCTCATCTAGTATTGTCTGTTTACTCTGTCCATTCTGAGGTACACAGATCCTTTTCCTAAACCTTAAGATATTTTCGGCATCTAACCTGAAGTCAGCATGCTTACCTTGTGTAACTTCTTCAATCATACTAGTAAGCCATTTGTCTTGTCTTTGTTCATCCCTGATCTGGTGCAGAAGATTCGGTTGACAAGACATAGTGTAGAGGTAGGCTTGTTTTTCATTTAGAGTTACACCCAGCCTAAAATCATCGATCAATTGGTACATCTGGCCTTTCTCTTCCTCCTGTTTGTTGAACTTTCTACTCAAGGCATCAGCCACTACATTGGCCTTCCCTGGATGGTAGTGTAGTTGAAAATCATAGTCTTTCAAGAACTCCATCCATCTCTGTTGCCTGAGGTTCAACTCATTTTGGGTGTAGATGTACTTCAGGCTCTTGTGATCTGAAAATAGATCAAATTTCTCACCATAAAGGTAGTGTCTCCAAATCTTCACGGCAAATACAATGGCTGCTAACTCTAGGTCGTGAGTGGGGTAGTTCTTCTCATGGACCTTCAGTTGTCGCGAGGCATATGCGACTACTTGTCTTCCTTGCATCAATACTGCTCCCATCCCATTTAGTAATGCATCAGTATAAAGGGTAAAGGTAACCCCAAGAGTTGGAGTGACTAGGATGGGGGCCGTAGTCTGTCTCTTCTTTAGTTCTTGGAATGATAGTTCGCACTTCTCATCCTAATTGAACTTAACTCCTTTCCTAGTTAGCTTGGTTCTAAGTTTCTATTAGTTTAGAAAAATCTTGTATGAACCTTCTATAGTATCCAGCCAGACCTAAGAAACTCCTGATCTCTATAACTGTCTTTGGCTGTTTCCAATTCATGACAGCTTCCACCTTCTCCGGATCCATAGAGATGCCTTCTACTGATACTACATGGCCAAGGAACTTGACTGTCTTCATCCAGAACTCACACTTGCTAAACTTGGCATATAGTTGGTGACCTCTGAGGGCTTCCAACACTATCCGCAAGTGTTCTAAGTGTTCAGCTTCTGTCTTTAAATAAATTAGAATGTCATCTACAAATACCACTACAAAGCAGTCAAGATATTGTCTAAACACTCGGTTCATTAAATACATGAATGTCGCTAGGGCTTTGGTCAAACCAAAGGGCATCACGGTGAACTCAAAGTGTCTGTATCTCGTTCTAAAGGTTATTTTAGGTATATCTGACTCTTGGATTCTCAACTGATGATAGCCTAACCTAAGATCAATCTTAAAGAAATGAGTAGCTCCCCTCAATTGATCAAATAGGTCATCTATCCTTGGCAAAGGATATTTGTTCTTTATGGTTACTAGATTTAATTTTCAATAATCGACACACAACCTCATGGATCCGTCTTTCTTTTTCACAAATAATACTGGAGCTCCCCATGGTGATTCACTGCGTCGAATGAATCCCTTTTCACGGAGTTCATCGAACTGTGTCTTGAGTTCAATTAGTTAACTGGCGCCATTCGATAAGGAGGAATAGCTATAAGATTTGTGCCTGAATAAAGTTCAATCTTGAACTCTACCTCCCTGTGTGGCGGTAGTCCAGGCAAATCATCTAGGAATACATCTACATATTCTCGTACTACAGGTATCTCCAAAATCTTCTTAGGTTTTCCAGATCTAATATCATCCTCTAGCAATTGTTTGAAGTCATCACTCTGTTTTAGACAATGTAACATGTCTGTCATAGGACTCTGAGGTAGTCTTTGCATATCCTCATTGACTTTTACTAACTATCCGGATGGTAGAGTTAATGTGACTCTTCGTCTTAGGCAATCGATCTGAGCCTGGTATTGAGTCAACCAGTCCATACATAGTATCACATCATACCCTTGGAAAGGTAATAGTCTAAGGTCGGTAGTTACTAGTTTGTCTCCAAATCTTAATTCACATGTGCAAACTTTCCGAGTAATTATAGTGTCTCCTATAGGAGTGGACACATGCAATGGTTCTGGTGATGTGGATGTCACTAGTTGTAATCTTCTGATTAGTTCTTCTGACACAAACGACTTAGTGACACCCGAATCAAACAAGACTTTTACAACAATGTTAAATAACAGGAATGTACCTTCGACAGCAGGGATTTGGTCTTCCGGGGCTTCAACAATAGCAAATACTCTCGCCTGGTTTTGCCCTTAGCCTTGGTTCTGATTTTGTGCTCGACCCTAGTTCTGATTTTGCCCCTGGTTGTTATTTTGTTGAGGCAGTTGCTATTGAGCACGTACATTCTGTTTTCCCCCTTGATTATTTGGAGGTTGTTGTTGTTGTCGTGTCTGGGTTTTGCTAGGACAAAATTTCGATAGGTGCCCTCGCTGATTACAGTTGAAACACCGCCCTTGACGTCTGGCCAACTCTAATTGTTATTCTGTCTTGGGTCGATTTTGCCATTGGGGCATTTTATTTCCATCCACCTGATTAGTATTCCAACTATTCTTACTTTTCTTTTGAGCCCCTTGCTCATTTTCATTCTCGGGCCTCTTATTCTTTCCCCTCAACCTTTGTTCCAGGTTGAGTTCTTGTTTTAGTGTTAGAGCCTTCTCCATGACGTCCTTGTAGGTCTTTAAACCTAGAGTCTTTACTATCTTTCAGATCTCTATCTTGAGACCCTGTGTGAATCGATTGGCCTTCCTTTTCTCATCCCTGATCAAATCTGATGAAAACTTAGCCAGTTCAGTGAACTTCCTCTCATATTCAGCTACGGTCATGTCCCTTTGCTTTAGTTGAACAAAGTCCTCCTATAGGTTCTCCAAAGTTGCTTCCAGAAAGAACTTTTCATAGAAGATTTCTGTAAATTTCTCCCAGCTCATATCATCAACATTTGTATTAGGGTCCATCCTCATCATATGCCACCAACTTCTGGCTGGTCCTTTGAAGTGGTGTGTGGCCAGTGCCACTCGTTTGGACCCAGTTACCTTCATCACATCAAGGATTTCCTCCATTTATTGGTACCAATGGTCTACTGAGATGCTATCTGTAGTACCATCAAAGGAAGGAGGGTTGAACCTCTTCATCTCTATCAACATCTTCTTTTGCTTCTCATCTTCTAAATTCTCTTCAGCCTTCTAATTTTCAGGATCTTGAGCCACAGGTGCTGCTTGTTGAACCTGCATCGGTTCAGGTACTTGAGGCGGAGGGGCCATCTGAGGGATTATCTATGGAAGTGACCTCAATAGTTGATCTAGTACCCTCTGTGACATTTCATTCATCATGGTCTCCATTCGGGCCTCCATTCCAGCAGACAGTTCCTATTCTCGTTGTTCACTCTCATCAAAAGTGCTGGATCGAGTAGCGTACCTTCTTGTTCCAACCATTATTTATAAATTTAACACTCGGTCAGTCTTTGCCTCATCAATTGTTCGTATGATCATAACTCTAGATTAATGTCTCTAGGTCTTCGATTTGTTTTGTGGCCTAACAATTTATGCTTCTACGTTCTTTTTGTGCATGTGTACAAGATTTGGTTTCAAAATAAATAAGCAATAAAGCATGCATAGCACACAATCATACCATCAAGCTAGCACAACAAGGTTCCAAGCTTCCACCTAAGCTTTCAGGTTTAAGTGTCTCATACCAGTCTACCCCTTCTACTGAGGTTTTCACCTAGGACAAAGCTGCACCCAACCAATTTTCACAAGTGTCTCAATGTCCAAGGCTTCCCAAGCTCTACTATATTTGACTTTCCCATACCAGCCAAGCATAGGAAAACAAGTTCGTTTAAAGCCACTGATCACTCACCATACATGGTCTGTCATTCTCCGAGTCCAGGATTCTTTTATATCTCTGAATCCTATGCGTCTCATACCACATAGAAACCAAAGATACAAGATCCTCCCGATCTCGTGTCCTGACCAAACAAATGTTTCATTTTCACACGTTATCAGTCTCTAGCTTATGCCCTAAAAGCTTTTATTTATGATCCACTGTACCACCCTTAACAACACCCAAGTTTCTAGCTAAGATCTCTTTTCTAGACCTAGGTTCTTAAATCCTTGTTGGCATCTCATTTGGACCATAGTGAATTCCTAGCTCTTAATTACCACCTCCTTGTTTTTATCTCATAAGAAAATAAGTATGTTCTTCAACTTCGACTACTCGTATGAGCTGGTGGGACAACCTCCAGATCGGACGGCGAGACCGAAGTCTACTTAGCAACCGTGTTTTCTAGAACGGGATAACCTATCTCCCTTTCAATGTTTAGCTTTACTCGGGACAAGGCTTACCCACTATCAGCTCAACTTGTAATCTTTGTATCCAAACAAAACTGTTGAAAATATATATCTCTTTTGGAAAACATTTTTTTTCAAAATCATTTCCGTTTCCAAAACAGGAGGTAGGGCTTCTAAATTAAACAAATAAATAGTCTTACCAGACTAGTCAATTCCTTCTAATTCTTGCCCAAGGCATCTAAAGCCTAGGCTCTAATACCACCTTTGTAACACCCCCAGATCCCAATCTTTCTCACATACGTCATAGGCGACGTGGTTGTCTCGTAGCTTGAAACGTCAATTCTTCCGAGTGCAGTCAATCTGCTTTCTTTCTGAGAACTGGGGATATTACTTTTTCTTTTCATCATTTATCACATCCAATAGTTTCATCAGTTCATATCCCAAGGTATAGAGTATAAATACAACAGAAACACAATAATCTCAGTATTTCAAAATAACCGAAAACATTGATTCATGATTAGAGTTACGAATAATTTTGTGGGCTCCATAGCCATCTTTTGATAATACAAATACTATCGACATCTGACATGATCAAATATAGTGGGTCACAAGCCCTACAATACAGTTCATTTTCTACTATCCTCATACTGTGAGGCACACTGTAATTAATTTACATTGATCTGCTGGGGCGATGTTTTCAATAGTTACCTGAAAAAAATGATTGGGTGAGCTCGAGAGCCCAGTGGATCATACACAGTACATCCATAGCATTATTTAAACCAAACACTGAACATGCAAACACTCATCATCCATTAGGCGTTTCAAACATTTATTTATCAATAGTTGTCAATTAGACCGAAAAGGGTTAACCTCTGTATTTCAGATCTGGGGAGAGAGATCAATTCTGAAACTCAAACCCTTCTCTGAGATTATTTCTGAAACCCAGTTCATTCAGGTGTCAATCCTGACAACCAGTTCTAATTTTGCATAGAACACACACGAAGGACATTCGTCTCTGCACCGGTACATGGTTAAAATCTTTATTTAATCTTATTTTTGTGAACAGAGCATAATAAAATAAATATTTCATCAATAATTAAATATTCCATCAGCATGACATCATAAATCAATATTTTCATAAATGAAAACAATGACTGTCAATTTCTGATGTAGAAGATCGTACAAAACGCAACTACAAAGCATACTCTCTTGGTCATAAATAATATAAATTACAAAGAAAGGAAAATCATTAAATCAATATTCTTGCATACTTCTAGGCATTCAAACACTGTAAACATCACATATTCAGCATTAAAATTCAAATAATACTAAAGAGTAGAGTAATTACTTCCACCTCAGTAGTATTTCTCTGAATCTTTATAGTATTATCTCAACTTGTTTCGAGTCTTTCACCAACAGTCTTCAGGATCTACATTTTGAAAATGTGATTTAATCGATGCCCATGAACAGTATCGTATAAATAGTACCGTACATATGAACAGTGCTAAATAGTAATAGTGAACAGTACCGTATATAGGAACAGTAACTACGTATGCATACTGAAATGAACAATGACATCTCCAATCTTAAATAGAGACTATAACAGAGTGATTATACCTGCTCTGATCAGAAAAACCCTTCAATTGCTTCAAAAGAGGTACCCAACAGTATATCTCCACTATTGCTATGCAGAAACTGGGGTTTTCCCCTTCCTACTACTATATTTGCTGTCTAAAACAGCTGAAGAACAAGAGAAGAGAAAAGAGTAAGCAAAGAAATTCTTTCTTTCTTGCTGGAATGAATTTTCAGAATGAGAGGGGGGGTTTATATAGATTTTTTTAGCAGAAAAAGACGAAATCGCACAGTTACAAATGGTTTGTTACTGTAGCTACAGTGACCATCGAACCTTATTTTGTCTGCCGACAAAATAGTGATCGTATTTGTGAACAGTAACCGTATATTTGAACAGTGCCGTATATTTGAACAATAATTTTTATTTTTTAATTTTTTTTAAACTCAAATTTCGGATATTACAACGCTAAAATTGTAGGTATTACATTTTGAACCCTAGGTTTTGGCAATCCAATCGCACCTTGGACTTGGCCAACACATGGTGCCAACAAGTCACCATGCATAGAGGCTCATGGGCCACGTGGATGGCCATGAGGTACTCTCATTGGTCATGCAAAGCACCTCAACATGCAACAAAACCCCATCCTTGAGCTAAAATTCCAGATTTCCAGTTTCTGCAACCCCTATTCCAGAGCTCATATCTCCCTAATTCCAAGTCCGTTTCTTCTTAAATTTGGCTCATTTCAAAGCTCTCACATCCCTCTCAAAGAACCCCCAAGCCCTTTGTCAAAATGCATAACAACTAGAGAGGAAAACGACCATGAAAAGGTGCTATTGGCCACTGTTGTAGTAGAAATCTGCAAAAAAATTGTGTTGGTCAGATCTTTAAGAGAGTGATTCTTAGCCCATTCGAGATCTATTCTTGAGGTAAAAGTACTCATTTTCTTCATTTTCATGTGCATTTTGATCTCCAAGTGATAGAAATTAGAATCTGAGATCCTAACCATGTTTTATAGAGCCTTGAAATTGACTAGTTGCTTACTATTTTAACAGTTTCAACAGGAAACAGTTTTGGGAAGTGTTTTTGAGGTATCATTTGAAGAGGTTAGGGACATTCGTTTGGACTAAAATCTAAGGCATTTTAAACCTCTTACCAGAGGCTACTAGAAGGTATAAACCCCAACCCTAAGCCTCTGTGTGCACAATTTTATGTTCATGCCAAAATGTCTACCTACATGCTGATTTCTGATACTTGGAAAAAATTCTTAAACTGTTGATAGGCGCTATGTTGTAAGGTGTATTTAGAAATGTTTATGGTCATAATTGCTTACTTTTTTGAGATGAGATTTGAACTACCAATATTTTGAAACCTAAGTTATACAAAATATGTATGATAGAGCCTCAAATCAGTAGGGCAATGGATATACATAGGCACTTGAAAAACCATAGGAAATTAAAGTTTTGAACAATCTGCTACATGATAGAAAAGTAGGAAACTAGATGACTGACCAAATATAGGTATTTTGAGCTAAAATTTGGTGGCGAGATCACTGGACATGTCAAGATTGTGTATACCAAATTTCAGCCAAATCGGAATTCGGCAAGGGGGTCAATTGATGCACCATTTGACTGTCTCTCACGTGAAGTATGAGATTTCATAGTCCCTGTTAATGCACATAGAAACCTTAGTGAATGGTGTCCAAAAATTAGAATCTAAAATTCTGGTGAAGGTTTAGGTAGTGTAGATGAAATTTGGAAAGCTTCACGCAGTTTGACTTACAGATTAGTCGTAGAAAAATAGACAAATTCACTGCGCAAAGAGGGCAAATGCATGAGTTGGGCTAAGAGTCGAAATTTGGGGATTTTTTGTTAATTGGCCCAATTTTGACATAACTTGACCCAGTTTGACCCAAATTGTAATAACCCAAAATTTTGTCAAAAAATTTAAAATAAATAAAATAAGTCAAATAAATTAGTTTCAAAGATTTTAAGAAATTTTGGGTACAAATGGTGGGTTGGCACATGAAAAATAAAATAAATTAGAGATATAGTGGAAATTAAACAAATAAAACCTTAATTTGATAATTAAATAAAAAA
>JAJIYU010002394.1:0-30529 GCA_030144865.1 Tinospora cordifolia
TTTGATTTGAAATCAACTGCTTAGTGAAGCATGAATAAAATGACTATTTGAAATTAAGAAATGATTCAAACCTCGCGTATAGAGGTTTGTGTACGGATTGATGATGACAGTTGCACGCCCGGTGCCTCGGCGGACCACGCGCCGAGCTTGGAGCCGCGCGACGCCCGACGATAGGGCCTCAGATTTACAGACATGACGTCCGGTCCGGGGGTCGGGGTGTGACAAGAGAAGCCTCACATGCGGTCGTCGTCCATCAAGAATTGAAATGTTATTTAAAATATTTCTGTCCAAATCTCTTTTTTCAAATTCAAGTTTCTAATATATAATTCTCAAAGAATATATGGAAACACATTCGCATAAAATAAAAGATCAAAATAACTTTTTACTGTATTCACTGAATTTTCACAATTAGACAAAACAACTAAAATTAGAAATAATTTCATCGGAAATTCATGTAACAAATAATGTAAAATCATTAGAGTAAATGTTACAATGGATGAAATCATTAAAATCATTTTACATTGAGCTGATCAAAACCAAGGTAATTACATGTAAAACAGTTAAATTAAACTCAAAAGAAAAGTATGCATCCAGTTTTGTTACAAAATAAAATAAGCGAAATATAATTTCTAAATCCTCCTGTCCCAAATAACCTTCCCACAAGGTTTCCAATCAAAAGTAAGAATCTTTAGATGTAGGCTACTGCACATTACGTCCATGTGTTCCTGAAAATGAAATGGGAGTGAGCTCGAAAGCCCTGTGGATCATTCCTACATATCACACGCATTATATAAATCAAAATTCAAAACATTACAAGCACTTTTAAACATTAGGCATTTCAAACATTCATTCGGTATTCCCTGTGATATAAAATAGAAACAAATCTCAGGTAATGCCTAAGGCTGGTTACCTGTCAGAGTCACAATTCGAGGGAGTATACATTACAGCTCGTACTGTCTCCCAAGGACTTCTAGCTATCATAGATAGCTTAAGTTTGAGAATACCTACGATCCGCCTTGTGGCTCGTCGATCTCAATTCGTGACATATAGGAGATGCCACCTTGATCCGCTTCAAGTTCGTTGATCGCACTGGTACGTGAATTCTTAATAATCCTTCATCTCATTTTTAGTTTCACAAATAAATTTAAGCATACCAAAGCATCACACATACCATAGAAATTTATCAAATAATGCATGCACTTAAAGTGGCAGTCAAAAAAATAAAGAATGCTACCTAAATGCAGTTTTCCTATTTATGCATGCAATAAATAAATAATCATTCATCATAACATCACCCAAGCACTCCAAACAAATTCAATCAGTTTCCAATGGCAATCCTAATTAATCTAGAACTATTCAAACAAATGTTTCAAATTTTAAATCTACATAATACGTATGAGCAAGGAAATCATGCCCACCTGATTCTGCAGACCTTCAATTCTACCTTGCCTTCCCTTAAGATATTTGATAATCTAAAATTGCAAAATCTGAAATTCAACAATCAATAAAACTTTTCTAAGTTCCTAACGCACATTCAATCTCATTCAAAAATATTCTTAAGTTTAAATGATTTCAAAAATTTCTCCGAGTATCTGAATTTCTCAATCTAAAATTCAAGGTCATTATAATGAATTTCTAAGTCCTTATGTTTTCTAAGTTTGGAACCAAATTTTCTCTATTTAAATTTTTAACTAATTTATTCTGATCAAAATAAGATCATTTTAATTTATTTTTAAGTTCTCAAGTGATTATCCAAATTCTGTTCAAACATACTTCTAAGCTTATATTTTATAAAAATAACACATCTACTAATTTAAACTTTTAATCTAAAAATAAAAAATTCTAATAATTAATTACCAAGCTTCTACAATTCATTCACTTCCAAATAAATTTATTTAGATCAGAACTAATGATTTAAATCAAAACTAATGAGTATTAAATCTGACAATAAAAAATTTATATATTAAATTTTCTAGGCCTGTACTACTCCTCCAAATTAAATAAAATAATCTAAGGCTTAAACCATTCAAATTTCTCTAAGTTCTTATTTTTCTTTTCAACTTAAATAAAATAATTCTCAATCTTAAAACCTTCAAAATTCCTCTTGACTTTTAAATAAATGATTTTTACTTCAATAGGACAAGTCTAATATTTAATATTAGTATCTAGATTTTTAATTTAATTATTTCTATTAAAACAAGAGCATTCGAATATTTAATATTCACATTTGACCCCTAAATAAAGTTGTTTTTAATCGCCCAATCTCTACAACCCCCTCAACTTCGATATTCAACATCCATTCACATCCACAAGCATAAATAATGATTCTACCATCCACATTTGGTGATTCGTTACTCTTAATACATCAAGGTGTTCTTCTAATTCTTGGTACCAATGGTCAGTTGTTAAGCTGCCAAAAGTACCATCAAATTATGATGGTTGAAGCTTCTTTAACTTTAGCAGCATTTTTTGTGCTCAATGTCTTATAGATTCTTTTGTACCTCCTGACGAGCTAGAACCTCGAACACTGGCTACTCCACCGGGATAGGTTCCTATACCTGTGGTTCCGGTGTCACCTGAGGCACCATCTGAGGTAGTACCCTCATGATTTGTTCCGTTACCCTTCTTGTAACCTCTGTCAGCATATTCGTCATATGGGTCTCATTCACATTATTCGGTACTTCCTACCCCTTTCGAGTCAGCCTCATCAGATGTGGTAGCTTTGGTAGCGTATCTTCTAGGTCCTACAATTATCTATAAATCAAGTCGATTCAGTACTCATTTTCACAGTTTCCATTTATTTCGTACTATCATGGCTCTAGGTTCTTGACTTGTTCAGTGGCGTATTGGTTTATTCTTCTAAGTTTTGTTGTTCTCGGGTACAAGATTTAATCTCATATATGCATATTCAAGCAATAAGATCATCATACATTCAATCATTCAATAATGCAAGTTCACGCTGGCATAGCAAAATTTTAGGCTTCCACGTATGCCTCCAAGTTTGAGAGTCCCATACCACCCTTGTCTATCGGCATAGACTTTTACTCAGAAGTTTCCCTACACCCAATCAATTTTGCAAATGACTCAATTTCTAAGGCTTCCCAAGCTCCACTATACTTGACTGTCCTATACCAACAAAACATAGGGCAATAAGTTTGTCCAAAGCCACCAATCATTCACCAAAATGGTCCATGATTCTCCAAGTCCAGGATTCCTTCATACCCCTGATTTTCTATGTGTCCCATACCACATGGAAACCAGAAATACAGGATCCTCCCAATCTCATGTCCTGACCACACAAGTGTTACATTCCACACATTTTCAGTCCCTAGCCTATATCCTCATGTTTTATTCGTGATCCATTGTGCCATCCTTGGCAACACTCAAGTCTCTACCTAAGGTTTCTTTCCAAAACCTAGGGTCTCAAATCCTAGTTGAAAGGTTCTTCTATCGAACCGACAACCTTCATCTATTCCTGATTCCATTGTGCCATCCTTGACTATAATAAGTTCTTTGCCCTTAATTACCACATCCTAATTTTTCGTTCATAGAAAATAAGTGTGTTCTTGAACTTCGACTACTCGTTTGAGCTGGTAGGACAAGCTCCAGATCAAACAAAGAAATCAAAGTCTACTTAGCAACCTTGCTTTCCAGAACAGGATAATCCATCTCTCTTTCAATGTTTAGCTTTACTTGAGACAAGGCTTATCAACTATCAGCTCAAATCGTAATCTTTGTATCCAAACAAAACGATTGAAAAACATATATATATTTTTTTGAAAAATAATTTTTCAAACAATTTCAATTTTCAAAACAAGATGTAGGGCTTTCTAAATTAATTCAAATTAAAGTTTTTACCTGACCAACCAATTCTTTATAGTCCTTGCTGAAAGTATTTACAATTTAGGCTCTGATACCATATTTGTAATACCATGACTCCCATATTTGGGTCTACGTCATCCGACAGTATCTTTCTTGGATAATTTTGGGCTGCCCGAGAGGCAGGCCTGTGTCATGTTATCCTTTTTCCTTTCATGAAACTCTCTGTATATATTAACTTATGCACAATATATTTACAAATATAATAACAACACTATGGAATAAAATTTCCAATATTATTAATTACTTTGAAATCCAAAGTACATAGGATTTTGATTATTACAACAAAATAATAAAATTGAATTAAATAAACTTGGGCCAACATGCCCTACAATTAAGTAAACTCCTAAGAAAATGATTTCGACAACTCTCAGATAGCCTTAACATTTTAATTTCATGAAATGTTAAAAGAAGAGGTGAGCTGAAAAACCCAGTGGATCATCCCAAATATTTAAATTATTATTTTGACAAAATAAAACATGTATAACATGCACTTACAAGGAATTAAGTGATTCAAACAGTATATTGTTTCCGTTATCATTAAAGACCGAAAGGATACCCCCAACATTTTGATATTTAGGATAAGAGCTATTATATTGAACTCAAACCCACAAGGTTGAGGTAGGATCAACTTCGAACCCTCTATTACCTCACGACCCTTGATTGGCATGCTCACAGTGCAATTTCAACCCTGTGCCAGTACGTGGTTATGATTTTTATTTAATCTTATAATAAATGTAAAGGCATAATATTTAATAATTTGACAGAATGTAAACATTTTAGCAGGGTAACATTTCATCATAGATTATGCATAAAAATAAACCTAAGCATGTGTATTCTATATAACATGTATTCAATATTAAAAGTCTAACATTCAAACAAGTTTTATTTGAATCAAAATAATAAATTAAAAAGTGGAAGTCATTTCACCTTGTGATCACTTCCTTCTAAACCATCTTCATATCTTTCAAATCTTTTTTCCTTGCTTGCACTAAACTTGTGCAGCACTTCGTTGCTACTACCCACTAGCTATTTAGAACAGCTCAAGAAAGAACAAAAATACTAAGTGCTAAGAATGAGGCAAAGAAAACAAGAAAGAACTTTGCTCAGTTCTTGTTGGGATGAAAAATAATGAGAATGAGAGGGAGTTTATATAGAGTCTTCGAGGGCCATGTTCATAATTTTTTGAGTATTTTCGAATAGAAAACTTATCAATTTGTTTCATTTTTGCGCCTCCCCTCTAGCACATCAATTTGCAATTATGAATTTTAGGGTTTTCGGGGTTTTTTGGGCTTTTAGGGCATTAGCATATATATATATATGTATGTATGTATGTATTTATGTACATTTTTTTTATTCTACATTTATAAATAAACATTACTATCTATATATTTTTGTACCTAATAATTTAAAAAAGTTTACATATTATATATACATATACCTATATTTTCACACATATATATATTTACACATATTTATAAATACACCACACACACACATGTATATATATATATATATATATATATATATATATATATATATATATATATATATATATATATATATATATATTCATTATTGGATGTTTTAATGTTGTACCAAAATATATTTCATTTTTTCTCTTACTTTATTTTATACCTTAGAATATAAATAATTTTATGTAACAAAATGTTAAAAATTCTTCAAAGTTGAATTATTTTATTTAATTGAATTTCTTACAAAATTGTCAGGTATTACATGTGCATAGTGTAGTTGTAGATGGATCTAGGGCTTGTAGATACCTCTGTATTGACGCTTCATAGACATCATCGTTCTACTGCCATTTGGGAGGGACAAGTACCTGAGTTGTTATTGCAGATAGCCGTATTGCTTTTTTATTATTAACTATTAACAATTTCTTTCCTATTATAAGACTTACCTGAGTTATATTGTCATTCTAGACAAGTCGTAATTGAGCAACATAGTATCCCACATTTACAGAGAGTAGGATTCTATGGACTTGCACGCATTGGGTTCAAAGAGTTAGACTGGCTCTTTATCACAGCTTTGATACAACAATGGCAATAAGAGACTCATACATTTCATTTGGTGGTTGGTGAGGCCATTATCACCTTACAAGATGTGGAGGTTTTTTTGGGTATTCTAGTTGACAGACTTCTTGTCATCGGATCAACGGATTTAGATGATGAGGAAACTTGTTCTAAGTTGCTTGGATTTGTTCCAGAGGGAATAGATAGACGGGGTGGTTGTCTCAAGTTATCGGTACTTGCAAAGATAGTGTGATTACTTGCGGATGCTACAAAGATTCAAGTTGATCGTACGCAATGGCGTACATTTTGCAACTACTTGGAGGTCATTTGTTCTCTGGCCAATCAAATAATTTAATGCACTTAAGATACTTGCCATTACTGGCAGATTTTGACCAAGCTGGCAAATATTCATGGGTTACTGCCACATTAACATGGCTTTATCGTCAAATGTGTCAATCAATTGATTTTGAGAAGAAAGGAGTACTAGTGCACTTATTTTATTACAATTATGGGCATGAGATCAATTTCCCTTCTTATCTCAACAGAGACGGGACAATATTAATAATGATCCTCATGCAAATCTACTATTACCACCGCCATTAAGATATAGGTAAAGTGGAATGATACTTTATCTCTTCACTATGATGTTTACAGCATGACTACTGAAGTTTTTTTGTGTTGCTATTTGTATTGTGGGTGAAGAAATGCATTAGTGACCACACATGTTCCAACGCATGTCTTGGTCAAGTACAGAAAGATGTTAGATATACAATCATTTGGGCAGGTATCCTTTATTATATATTTTTTTTGCTTCTTTTAAACCATATTTTGGGATTTTACATCAAACTCATAACAAAAAATAAGTTATTGTTTTTTAGATCATTTGGACATCATACACAGATGATATATCAATGACTTTTCAGAGAGCTGTCGATGTGGTAGAGACATTTGGCACGCTATTTCTCCACTCATCTGTTTTGTGGTCGTTGAGCAACATAAACCTGATTGAGTATTGCAACAATTTGGAATGTGTCAGGCTATTCCTGAACCATGCAATGCAGATGTTGATCTTCATAATACAAATTTGAGAGGTTAATCTAACTATAATTGGCTTGTAGTGCATCAACGATATATCGAGCAGTGGGTGGAATGAGCAGAGCATTTGGCCAAGGGTATACCACATTCTACTCATGTATATATTGATAATTATTTCTATCCCTACATGGTTTGGTACCAAACAGTAACACAGAGATATATGATGATAAACGAAGCGAGGTTTCATTACATGGTAGGCATATCTCTTTTATTTCACATTCTAAATTTTATTATTGCATATTTATCATTAGCATTCATTGTTAATATTGTAACTTTTTGTTTTTTGTTGGTGTTTAGGAAAGCCAACTAGCTCATATTCACATGCTCATTCAACACACCAACAATCCATCTGTGAGGGAGATTGAAAAGGTTGCATTATCTTTACTACAAACAGTTCAGGCAGAATACATCGTATAGAGAGAAGGTGGAGAGCAAACACCATCCACATATGATTGTACTCCCATGAATTGCAACACTTCATTTGCTCGATCCTCCAATGTTCAAGCTTCAACCTCACAAGAAGATGTCGAGTTCTTATTCGATGTAACTATGTTCCCATTCGGCTACCTTCGATGATGAAGCTAATGAACAAATGGCTGAAGAGGAAGTTCAACCTCTTGTCCAACCTACAGTTGAACCTTCTGTCCAACCACCATTGCAACAATACACAAGAGTTCACTTATGAAGAAATAAAAGACATCATTGGCCACCTTGTGGGACAAAATAATGAACTTTTTAGGTGTTTTGGTTTTTTTTGTTGTAAATTTATACAGTTATTAAAAGAATTAAAAAAAACAATGTATACATGTAAATTTGTTGAAGTGCAAGTGTTAAATGAATTAATTGTTTTTGAATATTAATGAATTACATATGTCTTTATTCTCTATGTCTTTTAGTTTTTTGATAATTTACGACAATCAAAATTGATGTATCAAATTTTTTTATTTGTGGAAGCATCGGGGTTTTTCAATGTTTAGTTTATTATGTTGCATCCTCTAGTCCATACACTCTGTGTTACCAAAGCTCTGTTTCTTATATCTGAATTTTGAATGCGAAAAACATGCACTATTAATCCACCTCTAACTGCTAATATTGTCCAGCATGATCAAGATTTGGTTGAAGTGTCCTTTCTTTGGAGTTGGATTTAGTACTCCTCAATGGATACTATCTGATTCTTTCTCTTACACAGTTTCTTATTCACTTGATATAATATTTTTGAAGCTGGAATATTATGTTCAACGGTTCTAGTTCATTGAATGTGTAAACCTGCTTCAAATGGTTACAAAAATAAGTTTACACGTTTAATGAACTTCAGCGAAAACTTAAAAAAGGAGTGAGACATACAAATTTTGATTTGGGGGTCAAAAAATTACTCTGTCACTTCTGAGGGTTTGTGGGAGGCAATTAGAACTAGTTGGAAGTGGTCTCACGAGAAAACTCCTCCCAGATTGCCTACAATGAACGAAAATATGTTTACACATTCAATGAACTTCAACTAAAACTTGAAAAAGGAGAGACACCCAAATTTTTATTCGACGTTCAAAAAACTATTTCGTCACTTCCAAGGGTTCTTGGGAGACAATTAAAACTAGCTAGAAGTGGTTTCGCTAGAAAAATCCTCCTAGATTGCCCGCAAAGAATATAAACAGGTTTATACGTTCAATTAACTTCAACGAAAACTTGAAAAAGGAGTGAGATGTCCAATTTTTGATCTGAGGCTCAAAAAATTATTATGTCACTTTCAAAGGTTTGTGGAAGGCAATTAGAACTTGCTAGAAGTAGTCTTGCGAGAAAACTCTTCCCAGATTGCACTTAGTGAATAAAAACAGTTTTACACGTTCAATAAACTTTAGCAAAAACTTGGAAAAGGAGTGAGACGCCCAAATTTTGATCCAAGGGTCAAAAAATTATTTCATCATTTTCGAGGGTTTGTGGGAGGCAATTAGAACTTGCTGAAAGTAGTCATGTGAGAAAACTCCTCTCGGATTGCACGCAGTGAACAAAAACATGTTTACATGTTCAATAAACTTAGAAGAAAACTTGGAAAAGGAATGAGACGTCCAAATTTTGATCCAAGGGTCAAAAATTTATTTCATCACTTCCGAGGGTTCGTGAGAGGCAATTAAAACTTGTTGTTAAGTGGTCGCGTGAAAAAACTTCTCTCGGATTGCTCGTTATGAATAAAAACAGGTTTACATGTTTAGTCAACTTCAACAAAAATTTAAAAGAGTAAGACATCCAAATTTTGATCTGAGGCTCGAAAAACTATTCCATCACTTTTGAGGGTTTGTCGGAGGCAATTAGAACTTGCTAGAATGGTCCTATGGAAAAACTCCTCTCAGATTGCTTACAGTAAACAAAAATAGGTTTGCACGTTCAATAAACGTTAGTAAAAATTGAAAAAGGAGTGAGACATCCAAATTTTGATTCAAGGTTTGAAAAAAATTTTCGTCACCTCCGAGGCTTTGTGGGAGGCAACTAGAACTTGCTGGAAGTGGTCCTGCAAGAAAACTCCTCCCGTATTGCCCACAGTGAAACAGAAACTTGAAAAAGGAATATGTAACACCCCAGCTCCCAGTTCAGCAGGTTCCCTCAGGGCACGCGCGGAGAAGACACTCCAACTCGACTGGGAAGCTGTCGTCATATCGTCTATCGAGAGCCGGAGCCCTACTAAATTCCTTTTTGTCACTATATCTCTTTCTATCTTTCAAGTAATAATAAAATCAATTTTAAATAGACATGAATTTTTTTGAAATAAATTTCTATGTAAATAAAATGGATTAGTAAAATCTCAATTGAAATGAGAAGCATCAAGTTTAAATTTAAACAATTTTAAAATCTCTACAATAAATCCAAAACCTTTCATCACAAATAAAATATCAGTCTAAAAGAAAGGGGCACAGGCCCTGTTCAATTAAATACAAAAATAGAATGTGCAAAAAAAATAATAACAACCTCCTCAGTGAGGTTTCACCAAAAATCGGAGTCGCTTAGAGGTAGTCAACTCGCACTGTGTTAACTATCACCTAAAATAGAAAAGTAGGTGAGCTCGAAAGCCCAGTGGATCATGTAGCGCATCACTAGCATTATTCAAACCAAAATATAAAATATGCAAACACTTTCATTAAGTTAGGGCGTATCAAACACTTTATTATTTTTTGTTGTAATTAAGACCAAAAGGTTTGCGGCCTCGGTGTCTCCCTCATGGTCCAGGAGCAAATTCAGAGGTAACGCCCGAGGGCCGGTTATCTTTCGAGACCCTGGTGGGGGCATGAGGTTCGAAGTGATACTCAGCCCTACTGCTAATCTAGTTGAGGACACCCACGATAACACCCTAAGGCCGGTCATTGCCCTGGTACGTGGTTTTTGTCTTAATTTAACCTTCTTCAATTTCATGATTACATTGCAAATCACACATAGTAATACTTCAAAATGCATGTAAATCATTTGTACCAACATTTAAGAAATTCAATCATGGCATAAATTACCTCATATTATCTAAGCATGCAACTGTGAAAATTTTCAAACAATCATCATGTTATTTCAACATCCAATCAAACATTCTAATCAATAGCCACTCAAGAATAAACCCTAGCATTCTCCTAAATGCGTAATTAAAATTAAGTAATCATCATGTTTAGGATTTAAAATCTAAATAATAATAGGGAGTGCAGTAATCACACCCACCTTTATATTTTTCGTGTCTCCTGCGCCTCTTGGCAGTCCCTTGCAGAGAAATTACCGCCTTTGGGTCCTTAATCTACAAATAGAAGTTCTAAAAATAAATTTCTAATTCCTGATCACTCACCCATGTAAACTTAAAATATTCTAGGGCTCAAATGCTTTCAAAAACATTTAAAAGATTCGTAAATAATTATAATTATATATATATATATATATATTTGAAAATAATTTCTCTGTTATTTTAAGCTTTTGCATCGCTTATGATACATCAAAAATAATAACTCTCCAAGCCCTCGCTACTTCTTTATAATAAATAAAACAATTTAGGGCTTGTATGCACCTAAAATAAGATCGACTCTGATAATATTTCCTTTCCTATCAAAATCATCCACCGATATCAAAATAAATTTATTACAAACAAAATAAGACTTCTAAATATCAAGCTATACTCCTTCATAGTCCACATAAGATTTATTTAAGTCAATGTTGATGGTTTCAGATACTCAACTCCCATACATATTTTATTCTCAAATAACATTTCTCCAAGATCATTATTTTTTTTTTGTCAAGCCCCAAATCACATATTTCAATTTTCACCAATCAGATCTCCAAATAATTTAGTAAATATCACGTGTAAAGGTATAAATAAAATATTGGAATTTCCAGGTGTTGGTCATTTGCGAAATGTGAGGCTCCATAAATATTATTTTTCTTTCATCTTTAATGTCTCCAAAACACATTCCAAAAAAATAATAACTTGTAATAATATCTAAAAAAATATTGTTGCATTTAAGTCTCAAACATTTGAAGACAAAATAAATAAATAAACAAATAATGTCGAGCTTTGCAACATAAAAATAAAATAAAATAAATAAAAATGCAAAGCTTCATATGCAGTCACCAACGCGAAGGTCTTGCATTCGCGAGTATTGAATGCAGAGGGATCAAAACACTCAAAATCCTATTTTCCGCATTAATAGTCAAATAAACCCCACACAACAAGCATCTAACACAAGATTTTTTTTAGAACAAAAGAGCTTTATACCTCGCAGCTTCCCTTTCGTTTCCTTTCCGAAACTAGATTTGATGCCCTAAATTTGTCACAAAACAAATTCAAACATTCAATCCTTCAAACATCAAAACAAAATTGCTAGAACGTGATTTAGAGGGAAAAAATTGAAACTCACCAGATTTGAAGGGGTTTCAGACACTCGCTGAATTCCTTCTCATAAATGATGTTCTCCATGGATTGGATAGAGATCCAACTAGAAAGGGGTTCAAAAATCTCGGATCTTGACTAGAAAAGTTAGAAACAAACTTGGGAAGATTCGGCAAGCTTGGAAAGATTTCACGAACCAGATCTGGCAGTGGTTTAGGTTTGTAATGGTGGCTAGTTGCAGATCTGGCGAGTTTGAGGTGGGTTTGAGGTGGCGGTTGTAGATCTGATGAGATTGAAGCTTGCAATGGTGGATGGTTGCAGATCCAGTGGGTTTGAGGTGAAATGGTGGCTGATTGTGTGTTGCACGAACCAAATCCAGGGGTGGTTGTTGTGTGAGACGCGAACCAGATCTAGCGAGCTTGGAAACGAACCAGATTTGGTGAGCTTGAAAATGAACCAGATCTGAGTTGTGTTGCCTTCTTCGAGGATCAAACGCCCAGAACACAGTTGCAACTCTCTATACTTCTTCGTGCAATGCAGCAACAACGCTTGTTCTTCTTCACCCAACAATGCCAACGCCAATAGTACTCCCAACTACGCCAACAGCACACCTAGATCTACTGCTTTTGGGTCGTCTTCTTCGCCAAGTCGAAAGGCAGTTGCTGCGTTTCTGGTTCCGGTACTCCTTTTTTTTTCAATTTTTTTGTGTGTGTGATCTTGCCCTAGAGCATAATGAAGAAAACAATGATCTTTTTTGTGTTTTGTTTGTGTGTGCCCAAAACATGGAGAACAATTCCTTTATATACAGGCATGCATGCATATTTTTTTTGTAA
The DNA here is from genome assembly GCA_030144865.1 of Tinospora cordifolia. Classification (NCBI taxonomy): domain Eukaryota; kingdom Viridiplantae; phylum Streptophyta; class Magnoliopsida; order Ranunculales; family Menispermaceae; genus Tinospora; species Tinospora cordifolia. The sequence continues at coordinate 12,681 of JAJIYU010002394.1, forward strand.
TCAAACCAATTTTTGATTTATTATATTAACCATATGATATCCAAATATATTTACTTATTTATTTATTTAACTTACTTAGTTGATAAATTTATATATTTTTTTATTTCGTTGTGACGTGTTTGCGCTAAAAAATTTGAGTTATTATAATCTACCCTCCTTAAAAGAATTTCGTCCTCAAAATTTAAAAGTACAAGTACTTGTATGATGCTATCTTGTCAGGTATTCTTGACGAAGAGATTTGGGTACTTCATCCGCATCTTACTTTCCAACTCCTAAGTTGCCTCTTCCAAATCATGATGCCTCCACAACACCTTGATCAAAGGAATGTCCTTGGTCCTGAGACTCTGCACCTTACAGTCTAATATTATGATTGTTGGTTCTTCATAAGTTGCATTGTCCCAAAGTACAACCTCTTCCCAGTGTATGACATGTGATGGGTCTGACTCGTATTTTTGCAACATCGATACATGAAATACATTATGCACTGAAGAAATTCAGTTTGGCAAGTCCAGCTCGTAGGCACATTCACCAACCCATCTAAGTTGTAACACCCACAATTCCACGAACGCGTTACGTTGCACGTGAATAGAAAATAAAATAACATTTTTGTAAGAAAATGGGAATTTAAATAAATAAAAACATAAAATAAAAATAATTGATGCATAAAATAAAATTATTAAACTGAAGAAGATAATTTTACTATTAATGGGTATATATATAATTTTATAACATAAGGTTTAATTAACTTAGGTGGAAAAAAAAACGTAACAATAATAACGGTAATAGAAATTAGCAAATTGGGTTGGGCGGTGTCTGTTGGCTTATGAAGGAAGATGAAGGCAGGAAAAGTCTGGGCGTTGGTGGTTGTTCCTACTCAAACTGCTACCGTGGAATGAAGAAGAAGATGAGGGGGAGTAATCGAGAAACAGACAGAGGAGAGATGGAGAACAGAGCAACGTGCGTTGCTGCTGTTGTGGTGACTACGGCCAGACAAACTCAAGAACGGGGAGTAGAAGGCAATAAAGAGGAAGAAGAGAACCAGCTCGGCTGGTTTTGCAGCTGCTGCTGCAATGAAGAAGGAGAACAGAGGAAGAAAGAACGTTGGTAGCTACTGCCATAACTCGGGGCGCAAATGAAAAAGCTAGCTGCTGCTACCTGAGTTGTTGTTGTTCTGCTATCGAATGAAGAAGTTGCGGTGATGGTTGATAGGACGGAAACAGAGCAGCATGGTTTTGCTGCTGCTGTTGCTCCCTAGCTGCCGAACGAGAAGAAGAAGAAGGTGTGTGAGATTGGTGCTTCGAGCAGAGATGGGAAGTAGGAACAGAGCTTGGTTGGTCCGTTGCTGCTGCATGTTGCTGCTGTTGTTGCTGTCGAACGAGAAGGAAATGGGAAGCCATGCTGCTGGGTGGACGAAAACAGAGGAGGAGAAGGAAAGATTGGGGCTACTGGTGCCGTTCTCATCGCTGCATACTGCTGCTGCTACGAGCCGTCATTGCAGGACCACGGTGTGCTGCAGCTGCTGCTGCTACTACGATTGAACGAAGATAAAGAAGATGGTAACTGGACGGGAGCCGAGCATGACGAGCAGAAAGTAGGGGAGGACGAGGCTACTATGTTGACCGTGTGTGTGTGCTGCTGCTGCTGCTCACATTGCTGCTGCGGGATGGAGAAGAAGACGAAAACAGAGGAAACACGAAATAGAGCTTCGTTACCATTGCTGCTGCTGGTCGTTGCAACCACTGCCTGACAGAGAAGAGAAAAAAAGCTGTTGGATGTTGCTGCAGTCCGGCCATAATGGAGAAGCAGTGCTGCTAATCGGAGAAACAAACAGAGGAGGAACTTGGTGTGTGTGCATGGGATTTAGGATCCGATTTGGGGGAGTTGTGAGTGTGTCTTGCTGATCCGCAACGAAGAAGAGCAGATGTGAGGGTGTGAGTGACTGCAGTTATATGAAACAAGAATAGGGAATCAGGATTTAGTAGTAGCCGGCGGTGAAAGAGTTGCACACGAGGAGAAGAACGATGAAGGATGATGGAGTGATTGGGATTCGTGATTGTTGTCCGTCAGGCGCAGGTGTGACTTGGAGCTGTGAATGAGATGAGGGAAATTTCAACTTCTAGTTGGTGAATCAGGAAGATAAGGGAGCTATGTGGTTTAGGTGGTGCACTATTAAGTTGGCTGCTACGGTGTTGAGGTTGGAGTAAATAACAGAGAAGTGACAGCAATGAAGTGATGCATGGTGCGTGTGTGTGACTGTTGCTACCACTAGGTGAAGGAGAGCATGAAGAATGAAAGTGAGTAACTATTGGTTTGTGCTCAAAGGGGAAAACGTGAGCCGTGACGTACTTGGTTGAAGTTAAATGGTGTGCTTAGGAAGTTGGTGCGGGGAGTTGGTTGATTTTAGACATGGTGTTGCTGGTGTTAGGTCGTGCGGTATTAAGGAGTTTGTGTGTAAATTACTGTGTAGAGACGTGCTATGTTGATGCAAATTGTGAGGATTAGAATTTTAAGTACTTGCTGTCCATGATGAATGAATAAAAGAAATGGAACACTGGATACGTTCTGTTGAGTAGGCGAAGAAGAAACAGTAGTAGCTATTGTTTCTGTGGTTGCTCACGTGGCGAAAGCGACGAATGGTATCGAGTTGCTGATACTAATCTGGAAAAGTACGTTCTAGATTTCAAAAAATATTGATATTTTGAAATGAAGCATTTCCCTTACTTTTAGAGGCACAGAATGAAATTTAAGAACTTTATATATATATATATAGAAATGTGAAGATTTAGTCCAATATTAGATATAACAATCTTATTTTAAGCGAAATAAGTTTTATTGAATATAACCTAATTAGAACCTAAATTGAGTGTAATGTCTTTTTATAAATTATTCAGTACTAAATAAATTATTAGCTTAGAAATTAATTACAAAAGTTTTAATTTCAGATTAAGAAATTCTAAGAACTTAGGAACAGTTCTATCTTAACTATATGAAATTCTAGAATTTAGAATTAACTCGAGAATAGTCTAAGTTGATATTTGAACTTTAAAATTAATTTAGAAATTATTTATGCTTAAGAAGGTCTTGGAGTAGGTTGAAGGGAATTAGAAATTAAAGAATATCATAAATCGTTAAATTTCAAGTTTGTACATTTTATAGCATGGAATTACCCGAAGGAAAGCAAGGAGCCCTGAAGATCGGCGAAACCAAGTGGGTGTGACTTCCTTGCTCATTTGTATTATACGGATTTAAAATTCGAAACATTTGGTTGAATAGTTCTAGGATTATTAGAATTTTATTATAAAATTGATTGAACTTGTTTGACGTGCTTGGATGATGGTGTGATGATTTATTTAAATTGTGCCTTGTTTATTTATAGCATGCGTTAATAGGAAATCATGCATTTAGATTTCATTATTTACTCATGTGAATAGCCTGCATTATTTGATTTATTTTCCATGATATGCGTGATGGTTGACATGATTGAAATTGTTTGTAAAACTAAATTAAGATGATGGTTTATTAAGAATCCACGTACTGGTACGATTGACGAGCCTGAAGCGGATCGAGGTGGCATCACCTATATGTCACTGCTTGAGATTGTCTAGCTATAAGGCAGATCGTACGTATTCCCACCCAGAGCTGACTGTGACAACTCGAAGTCTTTGGGAGATGGTACGATGCCTAGGAAAGTATGCTCTCTTAGGATGTGATGTGAGTATCGATTGATTTTAGATGGTTATTGGAACCCTCTGAGATTAGATTAGATTACAGGGAATACCGAGAGGCATCTCAACCCTCTTCTGGTCTTAGAACCCGACTAAAATAAATGAATGTTTGAACGCCTAATGTTTGAAAGTGTTTGTAATGTTTTGGATTGGGTCTGTATAATGCATGTGATGTGTAGGATCGATCCACTAAGCTTTCGAGCTCACTCCCACTTTATTTTTTAGGTACACCTGAACGTAGAGTCTGTTGACTTACGTCAGAAGACTCGCACTCTGATTAGACACCTCATGGAAAGGTCGTCCGGGATAGGTGACTTGGTGGTCTTGTTTTATATATTCTACTGGATTGTTTTAATGTTATTATGTTGGTTTAACTTTGGTTGTTTTATCTTTCAATGGCTTTCCTTGTTTAACGATTTTGGGTTGAATGAATCGTTTTAAAGGATTTTCTGCTGCATTATTGATGACTTGTATAAAGGAAACTGGTGAATGTTTCGAGAACTTATTGTGATTCTTTTGTTTTGTATGAGGAATTATCCTGACATTGACTTAAGAACAAAATGTTTATGAACTTAATCTAAAGAAAAAGGATTTGAACAGAAGAAAAATTTTAGTAGCATCTCGATTTTCGACGGGCGACGATCCACACGTGAGGTAACACGTGAACGAAGGTCCAGCCGAAAATTGGGTTGTTACAAATATGGTATCAGAGCTCAATATTATGATACAATGGGCTAGATTTGAGTTCACCGAATATGATTTTCACTGAAATGAAGATTTTGTTGAATTTGATTTTCACTGAAAACGAATTTTGTCAGATTTTCTTTCATCGAAAAATGAATTTTCTTGAGTATGATTTTGAAAAAGGGGTAGCATGGGTAGAAGTTTAGAGGAAAGTAAGTGATACCGACATAATTGAGTATTGTTATTGATGCGACCTAAGAAGAGATAATGATTACCGATAATTGACCTGCTTTCAGGGTAAAGGTCCCTGAAGGGCTAGTCTGGTTAGATCTTCTTCTGTGGAAGTACGTACCCAAAAGATTACCTTTATGTTGATTAGAGGTCCCTAGAAGGTTTCATTATCATTCAAGATGGACCCATGGTGATAGTGTTCAAAATGGACGGTATCACGACAAATAATTGTGTAAAATGGGATAGAAATCGATGTTAGGTGGCTAGAAGTCTAGGAAAGACTACGGTGCCATCAACGTGCTTGAGCTAAAGTCACAGGTGTGACTCGAGGTGATGATGTCACATAGAAGTTTTATGGGGTCAAACTTGGCAATCCTACTAAAGGATATCAGGCCAAGTGAAGTAATGTGACCATAGGTCTAGGTAGAGACCCGGTGTGGTCTCGGGAGTGCAGTGGATCAGAAATAAATTAAAAGCTTTTAGGACATATGTTAGAGACTGATAACGTGTTTGAACACACACTTGTTTGGTTAGGACCCAAATTTGGGAGGAGCCTGTATCTCTGGTCTCTATGTAGGATGGGGTGCATAGGGATTTAGGGGTACAGAGGAATCCTAGATTCGGAGAATGACGGACCATGTTTGGTGAGTGATCGATTTCTTTGGCTGAACTTGTATGCACTGTATTGTACGGGGATGGGGCGATACAGTATGGTGGGGCTTGCGTCAGCCTTAGAACACGTCTGTGGATGCACTGTCGTGCTATGTTTAGCTAAAGGATCTGGTTAAACATGGTGAGACGTTGCAGTCATGGACATCGAGACACTTGCGCCATTGTCTGGGTGTAATGTAATTCTGGGCGAAAGTTTGTGTAGAAGGGCGAGTGTGAGATGGGGCACATGGACCTGGAAACACAAATGGAAGCTTTGGGATTGCATTATGCCAGCGTGTATTGTTTGTGTGGTTGTGGATGACTATTGGTTATTTATGTAGTTTCATTATTTAAGTATTATAACCCAAACTCATGTACCCAGAGACAGACAAAATACTACCAACTTAGAAGCATAAACCCCTAGACAACTGAGACAAATTGAGAACTTAGAGACTATGCACCTAGAGTCACCCTAGCACGAGAAACGTGAGATGGCATGAGTGTATAGGAAGTAGTGGTCAATAGGATAAGTATGGCACCGGGAGAAAACGGAAAACATATATGTATACCTATGGAATAAACGTTGTCCTTCAACTTAGCATGAATAGATCATGGAACACTAAGTTAAATTCTTGACTCGTTGTTCATATCAAGAGGTGAGTGATGAGTCTGTACTAAGTAGTGAGAGCACGTCAATGGTGGCAATGACCTGAGAGACTTTAGTAATCCTGGAATCGATAACAGAGATTTCTTAGAAAGTGAGATTGGAGATTACTCCAGGACTTGTGGAATAAGTAGTGTAGACTCTACGGTCATTGGCATTACCACAGCCGTCGGTGCCTACTTAAACATAAGCACATTCAACAGTGCAACTAGAGCCTCATATGTAGTTACAACCTCAAACGCATCAGATGGATAAGCCTACCGACATAGTGCGATAGAGTAGACTAGTCATTTATAATAAGGAACAGTGGGAATTGTTGAATGAATACTAGAAATTGAAAAACTAGGTACGTTTTAAGGCGTGACTGATCACTTTTCAGTAGAAAGGTGGCCCATCAAAATGAATCAGCATCTGAAGGCTGTGGGAGTAACTGGACCTAAAAAGATGACATTAGCGGCTTATTATGAGTGGAAGATGAGTGAGAATGACTTGGAACAGGAACGAGCAGAAAAGTCAAGCATAAGAGGGCACCGTCAGAGCAGATTGCTGGGAAAAAAAAAGCAACGTAGGAAACAGAGTCAACAACTTCGAGGCGTCCATATATGGGATTATCAAACGAGTAATAGGCGACAGTCTTGATAGAACATGCCAAGACAAATGAGTGGTGAGGAAAAGAATGCAAACTAAGGAGTTTAGACTGTGTTAGTTGACTATCGATAAATTAGAACAAGGAAATAAAGGGTGCGATCATATCAGCACTAATGCACCGGATCTCATTAGAACTCCGCTGTTAAGCATGCTTGGGAGAAAGTAGGAACAAGCCAGAACATATAAGGGATAGTAGAAATGATAGCTGAGGTCTCAGGGAGATAAATATTAGAGGTTACTCTCAGAATTGGTGGCAAATGGTGAAAAAAAACCCTATAGCTAACGGTAACACCATAGGCGTAATAAAGGAAGTGCAACCAACAAGATAAAACACTGGCTATTATACATTTTTCGTTCATTGTGACATACGTAGTCTTCTTCGAGATCATTTTAAATGGGGAGAGTAGAAGGAAATTCTTGTAAATTAACCATTTGATATATTCGGTGTAAATCCTCAGGCTAGGAGAACTTCTCCCTCTGTCTGAGTTGAATAGATGTTTGAACAGATACAAGCCAAACTTCCTGAAAAATTCCAGTTCATCTTTTATCTTATGCCAGAGAGGAAAACATCTACCATATATGGTCGGTGGATGAAGAAAAGTCTAGCTGATGTTGGTATTGTGACTCAAGGCATTATTCCAACAAAGGTTAATGAACAATACTTGACAAATGTTCTCTTGAAGATCAATGCTGAATTTGGTGGCTTAAATTCTTTGTTGTCCGTCGAGCAATCTCATTCAAATTCCCAAATCACCAAGGCTCCAACTATCACTCGGGGAATAGATGTTTTACATGGTATTTCTGGTTAGTATGATTTACCCTCTATCACAGTGGTAATTAATTCTAGATAATGACCATTGATCCCTCGGTATAGGGCATCTGTAAGAACACAATTGCCAAGGCTGAAATGATAGAATAGGATAATCAGATAAGTATCTATTTGAGCCATCTATGCTAGAACCTTATTTCAAAAAGCTACAGTGATTCACCACGAAAACTGCGAGACTACATGATGAAAGAAGATAGAATTATCTGAATAGCTCAAGTTCATCCTAAGCGAGAGCATACGCCAAACTATTGATAAGTTCCAAATTCTTTTATGGAGATGTCACGAATGTCACGTGTGATATCTAGATGAGGATATCATAGTCCTTATACTAGATCACGTCAACGATGGTGGACTGATCGTTCTTCTTAAGCGTTAATTCGGGAAGAAGGCTACATTCACAAATCTCCTTACTAAAATTAGGATGTACATTATTTCAAAAATAATAAATGACAATTGAAAACATGATGTATGAAGCTAAAAGGGAATAGCCATTACAGTTTTGCTCAGTTATATGAAGGACTTGAAGGAATCTTAATTGATTTTCAGAAAATGTTTTCAAGGAAACACTAAACTCACATTCGGTAGTATTTCATATGGAGCCATCTGTATGCTCGCCTGATAACTGTTATTGTAGGCGAACTCTGTCACATGTAGGTATTTGCTCTAGTTGTCCTTGAAATCAAGGACACAAGCTCTTAGCATATCTTCTAATATCTGAATGACCCTCTTAGATTGTCCATTGGTCTGAGGATGGAATGCAGTGCTCATAGTGAGCCTACTTCTATGCTCTGCCTTCACTTGCTGACATGTCAAACATCTAGAGACATACTGGGTTTTGTCCCTTTTCATGTCTCTCCACCAATAAGTCTTCTTCAAATTTTGGTACACTTTATCACCTCTTGGATGTATTGTGTACTTAGTTTGATGAGCTTCATCCAGTATGGTTCTTCTACTTTGTCCATTACCCGGCACACAAACTCTATTCCCCAGTCTCAGTATGCCCTCTACATCAATTCTAAAGTATATATGCTTGCGTTGCTTAACACCATCTATGAGATCAACAATCTACTTGTCACATGTTTGCTCGTCTCTGATTTGGTGTAATAGGTTCGACTAGCAAGTCATAGCATACAAATACATTCATTCCTCATCTGATGCAATACCTAAAGTATACTCACTAATTAATTGGTACATATGTCCTCTTTCCTCATCCTTCTTACTAATTTTCCGCTGAGTGCATCGGCCACCACATTGGCCTTGTCGAATGGTAATGCAGCTGAAAATCATAGTCTTTCAAAAATTCTACCCACTTTCTTTGCCTCAGGTTTAATTCTTTCTAGGTATAAACGTATTTCAAGCTCTTATGATATGAAAATAGATCAAAATTCTTCCCATAGAGGTAGTGTTTCCAAATCTTCAGTGCAAATACAATTGCTGCCAACTCTAAATCATGGGTAGGGTAGTTCCGTTCATGGGTCTTCAATTGTCTTGAAGCATAAACTACTACCTTTCCCTCTTGCATCAACCCACGCCTAATCCAATCAACGAAGCATCGGTGTATGGAGTGTACCTCACACCATGAGTAAGCGTGACTAGAACGACTGTTGAAGTTGACCTTTTCTTCAGCTCTTGGAATGCTTGTTCATACTTATCATTCTAGAGGAACTTCTCTCCCTTTTTGGTTAACTTAGTCATTGGTCAAGCCATCTTTGAAAAATTTTAGATGAACTAGCCGTAGTATCCAGCCAAACCAAAGAAGCTTCTGATTTCTATGATAGTCGTAGGCTGCTTCCAATTTGGTATCGCCTCTACTTTCTTAGGGTCCATTGATATTCCTTCTGCTAAAACCACATGGCCAATAAACTTGACCCTTTTCATCCAAAACTCACACTTGTTGAGCTTGGCATATAGTTCATTTCTTCTCAGTACTTCCAAAACAATATGCAAATGTTCCACTTGCTCCGCCTCTAATCTAGAGTAGATCAAAATGTCATCCACAAATACCATGACAAACCGATCTAGGTATTGTCTAAAGACTCTGTTCATCAGATCCATAATGCAAATGGCGCGTTGGTTAAACCAAACAGCATCACTGTGAACTTGAAATGCCCGTATCGAGTTTTGAAAGTTGTCTTATATATGTCAAACTCTCTGATCCTTAGCTGATGATACCCCAACCCTAGATCAATCTTGGAGAAATGAGTGGCTCCCCTCAACTGGTCAAACAGGTCTTCTATTCTAGACAATGGGTATTTTTTATTTATCGTTACTTGGATTAACCTCTAATAGTCTACACACGAACTCAAAGATCCATCCTTTTTCTTCACAAATAGTACTAGAGCTCCCCATGGTGACTTGCTAGGTCTGATAAATCCCTTCTCGCGGAGCTCATCTAATTTTGCCTTCAGCTCAATTAGTTCTACCAGTGCCATTCTGTAAGGTGGAATGGTAATGGGATTGGTGCCCGGATACAACTCGATCTTGAACTTCAATTGTCTATGTGGTAGGAGTCCAGGTAGATCATCTGGGAACACATTCTCATATTCCCATACTACAGGTATCTCTTGTATTTCCATAGACTTTCTGGCATCCTCTTCTAACAATCACCTAAAGTCCTCTTTTTATTTTATAGAGTATAACATGGCTAACATAGGATTCCTTAGAAATATTTGCATCTCCCCATTTATCTTCAGTACCTCACCAAATGGTAGCCTCACAGTCACCATTCGTCTTTGACAATCAATCTGTGCTTGATATTGGGTCAACTAGTCCATTCCCAATATCATGTCATATTCATGAAAATAGAGTGCACAGAGATCAGTTGAAATCAACGTGTCTCAAAACCTAAGGTCACATCTACAGTATTTCCTCGAACTCACTGTAGTCTGGATGGATGTGGCTATGTCTAACGTCACTGGCAACAAACTTGTTACCAATTTTAATCTATCCACTAGGTTATCAGAAATAAAGGATCTAGTGGCACTCGAATTAAATAAAACTTGGACAGCAATGCCAAACAAATGAAACGTAGCTTCCACTATTGGAGTGGGATTAGTCTGGGCGTCTACAGCATATAGTCGAGTCTGATTTCTCAATTGTGGTTAGGACTGTGGTAGTTGTACCTATTGTGGACCACTACTCTGCCTACGTGTTTATTGCAACTGCTGAGGGGCGATAGCTGGTGCTCTGGTAAGACAGCGTTTAGGCGAATGCCCTCTTTGATTGCACACAAAACATAACCCCTGTTTCTGCCCTCTCTCTCTCTGATCATCAATCGCACGACCTGGTCAAGTCTGCTGGGTCTGTTGTTTATCATAAGTTTGAGTCTGGCTCTGAGGCTGAGGTGTTCTGTACCCCTCCTATTTTCTCGGCCTCTTCTGTGAAGGTATCGCAGCCTGCTCTGACCTAGTTCTCTTCTTACCTCTTGTTAGTTGCCTAGCAATTAACATTAATCTATGGTAATTATTGCATTTTAGAAGAAATAATGGGAGAATTAGTGTACGAACTGCATAATTAGTAGCATTAGCATATAGTTTAGGGATTTGCATTGTTTAATGTCTTTATAAGCTTTGTTTTAAAATTTTTAAAGCTCTTTTATGAGGAAATGATGTCTGGGAAAGGAAATTGAGTGTATTGCAGGATACAGGTTGAAACACAAAGGAAGAATACATCATATGAAGGAAAACAAGAGAAGAAATCATGAAGAAGTACCAGGAGACCACGGTCCAACAACTGAAGATCGCGATAACTAAAGAGGGACTGCACCAGGAGAAAGCCCACTGGTGACCGCGATCCATAAACAGGTGACCGCAGTCACTAGAATGAGATGTGCACACGATAGTTGCAGACCGCAGTAGACAGAATCTGGAAGATTTTGGTTTTCTGTCAAAGACATTACTGACCGCGATCCGTGACCGTGGTCACTTGAGTGATTATTGGGATTTTCATACTTTTTAGGGTTTTTTTAGTGCGGGACTGTATATAGGAAAGGGTTATTAGAGCCAAACAACCTTAATTCGGAAAGAAACCACTGGTGACGGCTGTGGAGAACAAAAACTTGTATTCCAACTGAGAATTGAAGTTTATTCTAAATATTTGAGTATGTTTTATTTCTTTGAATATAGTTTCATGTTTTCTATTAAATTCATGTCAAGTTAATTAGTCTTCTTGTTTGGGATGTGATGTTCAATGCATAATTTGTGATATCTCATTGTGGTTATTGAATTAGAGACTCTATTCCATATTGTGTGGACTTAATGTTTTATGTTTACTGACCATAGACATAACGAATTCAACATTTTAGTCTAACTCGGAAGAGAGGCCTAAAGGGTGGATGTCACAGTTTGGACTTAGAATGGTTGATTAATCGGAAGGTTACTGACTGATCTAAGGGGTTGCATAGGGACTATTGAACATAACACTTAGGTGGTTAAGTAAGCTTTTCGGAAGAGGGCTTTTCGAAATAAATCTAGTGAATGTTGAAGTACCTCGGAAGAGGGTTTCAACTACTGATGCAAAAGCTCATAGTTTAGATAATTCATGATTAAAACGAAGGATCACAGATTATGCAGCGGCATTCACTATCCTAGACACCGTTCTGAATAGATTTCTTAATATAGATTTATTGCTTTTGTTTAAAGAAGTTTTTAGATCACAATTTAATCCAACTACATTCAGTTAGAGTCTTGATAAAACGCCAATTAGTAGTAAAATGGGATTTGAGATTACTAATCAACCCATTTTTCCTAAGGACAATATCTGATCTTACCAGTTTATACTTGAGCAAAACTGTACACTTGCAGGTTTAGCAACAAGTTTTTGGCACCGTTGTTGGGAAAAATATGGTGTTTAGTATTTTAAAACTAGTTGAACTTGGTTTAGTCTTAGTCAAGACAAAATTTTATTTTATTGTTGCCTGATTATCGATTTCTCTTATATTTAGTAAAGCACATTGAATACACTTGATCTGTTTGTGTTTTTCGTGTTTCAGGCATGCATGAGTAAACGTCTGTGTGACCCCTTCGATCCAGATTTGCTGAAAACAATCCATCAGATTTGGTTGGAAGCTCAAGAAAGAGTACCAACTATGGCTGATAGTGGAAGTTCTAGAGTTGGAAACAATAGGGAGGCACAACATAGAGAAACACCTTTGAGGGACTTCTTTAAACCAGTGTTGAACAATAATTACTCAGGCATAGCAAGAACTCCAATAAATGCAAATAATTTTGAGTTGAAACCGTCCCTAATCACAATGGTGCAGCAGCAACAATTTGGAGGTTCAGCTGTTGAAGATCCAATGGCACACTTAAATTCCCTCATGCAAATTTGTGACACGATTAAAATGAATGGAGTAACCGAAGACCAGCTTTGGTTGAGACTATTCCCTTTCTCTTTGAGGGATAAAGTGAGAAGTTAGTTGCAGACCTTGCTTCCCAGAAGTATTACAGCGTAGGAAGAGATGGGCCAGAAATTTCTGCAAAAGTATTTCACACCGGCCAAAGTACATCAGCTGCAAGGTGAAATTAGCTCTTTCAAGCAATCTGATTTTGAATCACTGTACGAAGCTTGGGAAAGGCTTAAAGACTTATTGAGGCATTGTCCACAGCATGGATATCTTCCTTGGCTCCAAATCCAGATGTTCTATAGCAGACTTACACCAGCCACAAGGGCTTTGGTAGATTCAGCAGCTAGAGGCTCATTAATGGAAAAGTCAACCACAGATGCCACTCAACTGATTGAAGACATGGCAGCTAATGCCTATGGGCACGGTACTAAAAGAGGTATAGTAAAAAGAGTGGGAATTCATGAAGTGGATGAGATTAGTGTTTTGCATGCCCAAATTGCTGCTATGACCCATCAACTGAATTTGGTGGAAGAAAAGAGTAGTGGTGGGCAGTTCCAGCAAACTCAACAGGTACAATCCATTGCAGAAGCTAATAAAGCATCCTGTTAGGGAGAAGCTTTCATTGAGCAAATGAACGCCATGAACAGATTCAATGGGTACCAAGGACCAGCTGGGGGATATAATGTCCCAAAGTATTATCATCCAGGAATGAAAAACCATGAGAATTTCTCCTGTGCAAATAGTAGAAACACTCAATTGCCACCAAGTTTTGTACCTCAACCGCCCTTGCAGGACAAAAAGCCATCCTTGGAAGATAAGCTTGATGAAATGATGAATATGCATACAAGATTCTTCAAGGAGCTAACTGGAAGGGTGGACAAAAATGACACAAGAGTTTCTAGAATTGAAATCCATATTGGAAATATGAATGCCACTGTTAAGAATTTGGAAACACAAGTAGGACAGTTGGCACAAATAGTCTCAAATCAGTAGCGGAGTTCCTTTCCAAGTGATATTCAAGTGAATCCAAAAAAGAGTTGCAAGGCAGAGACTACTAGGAGTGGCAAAGAGGTAGTAAGTCCACTAATCCCAAGTATCACCTACTGAAGTTGAGGAAGTTGTTAGCAATGAGATGGATGTTCAAAAGAAATCAATAGGCCAACATGAAGAACCTTCAACATCAAAAGGGAAAGTCAAGGAAAGTATCACTCAAGAGGGTAAAGGTTTTGAAATTCCACCCTTACCATTCCCTCAAAGGTTTCAAAAAAAAGGATGGATGAACAATTTGCCAAGTTTTTGGAAATGTTTAAGAAGATTCATATAAACATTCCATTTCCAGAAGCTTTGCAACAAATGTCTAATTATGCAAAGTTTATGAAGGAGATCATGTCTAAGAAAAGGAAGCTAGAGGATTTTGAAATAGTTAAGCTTACTGAAGAATGTAGCGCCATCCTACAAAAGAAACTTCCTCAAAAGTTGAAAGATCCGGGTAGTTTCACTATACCATGCAACATTGGGTCTGAGATCTTTGAGAAGGCTTTGTGTGATCTTGGTACAAGTATTAATCTAATGTCTTTGACAGTATGTAAGAGGTTGGGAATGTCAGAGATCAAGCCAACCACAATCACTCTTCAATTAGCAGATAGATCCTTAACATATCCAAAAGGAGTGATTGAGGATGTGTTGGTCAAGGTGGATAAGTTCATATTTCTAATAGACTTTGTGGTTTTAGACATGAAAAAGGATTGTGAAATACCATTCGTCCTTGGGAGACCATTTTTGGCTACTGGGCATGCACTGATAGATGTCTATAAGGGAGAATTAACGTTAAGAGTTAATGAAGAGAAAGTTGTCTTCAATATCTACAAAGCAATAAACTACCCTAATGATTTGCATGGATGCAACAGGGTAAAGGTTCTATAGATGAATTAAGCTTTCAAGATGAATTGGTGGGATGCATCTCTCATTCATTATTTTTCCCTCAAATTATCACTAAAGATGAGAAGCTAGTCGTGTTAGCTTTGGAAGCATGTTCGCCAGAGTTCAACAGCAAAGATGAGCAATTGTCGGAAAACCAGCAAACTGAAGTTGTTCAAGAGCCTTCTAAGGAAGTGGAGTTGAAACCGCTTCCAGAACATTTGAAGCATGCATTTTTGGATGCAGCTAAATCACGTCCAATTATTATCTCCTCGTCACTGGCACCTGTTCAAGAGAAAAAATTGTTGAAAGTATTGCAGGAACACAAAGTTGCAATAGGATGGACAATTGAAGATATCAAGGGGATAATTCCAGCCATTTGCATGCACAAAATTTTAATGGAGGACTCACATAAACCAATAGTGGAACACCAGCGATGACTCAATCCTATCATGGAAGAAGTGGTAAAGAAAGAAGTGATAAAGTGGTTAAAAGCTAGAATTATCTATGCAATATTAGATTCTCTATGGGTTAGTCTTATTCACGTGGTGCCAAAGAAAGGGGGAATGACTGTTGTTACAAATGAGAAAGGATAATCAATAGCTTCAAGTACAACAACCAAATGGCGTGTTTGCATAGATTATCGGAAGTTGAACAAGGCCACCTGTAAAGATCATTTCCCTTTACCTTTTGCGGATCAAATGTTGGATCGGATTGCTGGGTATGATTTTTACTGTTTCTTGGATGGATACTCGGGATATAATCAAATAGTCATTGCACCAGAGGATCAAGAAAAGACTACTTTCACTTGCCCATATGGCACATATGCATTCAGAAGAATGCCATTCGGCCTGTGCAATGCACCAGTAACTTTCCAGAGGTGCATGATGGCAATATTTGCAGATATGATTCAAGACATC
Organism: Tinospora cordifolia; assembly: GCA_030144865.1. NCBI lineage: Eukaryota > Viridiplantae > Streptophyta > Magnoliopsida > Ranunculales > Menispermaceae > Tinospora > Tinospora cordifolia. The sequence continues at coordinate 28,294 of JAJIYU010002394.1, forward strand.
ATGAAGGTATTCATGGACGAATTCTCAGTGTTTGGTGAAACATTTGAACACTGGCTCAATAATCTGGAATGAGTCCTCTCCCGTTGTGAAGAAAAGAACCTAGTCCTCAACTGGGAGAAATGTTACTTCATGGTTCGGGAAGGTATTGTGTTGGGCCATAGAGTTTCTGTTAATGGCCTGGAAGTGGATAAAGTAAAGATTCAAGCCATTGAAAAGTTGTCACCACAAACAACAATGCATGAGGTGCAAAGTTTCTTAGGGCACACAGGTTTTTATCATATATTTATCAAGAACTTCTCTCACATAACTCGGCCTCTATGTCAATTGCTGGAAAAGGAAGCTGAGTTTAACTTCACATCTGAGTGTGTTGAAGCCTTTAATACACTTAAAAAATCCTTAACGTCTGCTCCAATTATGTCCACACCAGTTTGGGGGGGACTATTCGAAATCATGTGTGATGCTAGTGATTATGCAGTTGGAGCAATCTTAGGACAAAGACGTGATAGGATGTTCAGAGCAATATACTATGCAAGCAAAACATTGGATGATATTCAAAAGAACTATACCACCACTGAAAAGGAGTTGCTAGCCGTTGTTTTTGCATGTGACAAGTTTAGATTGTACATTGTGGGATCGCATGTCAAAGTGTTCACAGATCACGCAGCAATAAGATAGCTCTTTACAAAGAAAGATGCAAAGCCCAAATTAATAAGGTGGATCTTGCTGTTGCAAGAGTTTGATATAGAGGTGATAGACAAAAAAAGGGTACAGAGAATGTTGTAGCAGACCACTTATCTCGTCTGTCAAATGAAGCAAACCCAGATCCAATGGGTATAGTAGAGGTTTTCCCGGATGAGCATCTCTTGACAGTTAGTGACAACACACTGTGGTATGCAGACTTTGCCAATTACAAAGCCACAGGCATCACTCCACCAGATTTATCTCAAGGCCGCCTAAAGCGTTTCATGCATGAGAGCAAGTTCTATCTTTGGGATGATCCATTTCTTTACCGGAGGTGTGCTGACAAGGGGATTCGTCATTGCATCCCTAAGTTTGAAATTAACAAAGTCCTTTATGATTGCCATGCTTCACCTTATAGTGGTCATTATAGCCATCAACGAATAGCAAGATGTGTACTTGAGAGTGGGTTTTATTGGCCAAACATGTTGAAAGATGCCTATCAGTTTGTGAAGACCTGTGAGACATGTCAGAAACAAGGAAACGTCTCCAGAAAGAATGAAATGCCTCTTACCTCATTTGTAGAAGTAGAATTGTTTGATGTTTGGGGCATTGACTTTATGGGACCATTTCAACCATCAGCTAGCAAACAATATATCCTGCTAGTTGTTGACTATGTCTCTAAGTGGGTAGAGGTTGTAGCTACAGCAAATAATGATGTTCGAGTGGTGCTTAAGTTTCTTTCACGGAACATTTTCTCTCGTTTCGAAACTCCTAGAGCTATTGTGAGTGATGAAGGTACGCACTGCTGCAATAAAGTCCTCAACAACCTTCTCCCTAAGTACGGCATGAGGCACAAGGTTGTACTACCCTATCATCCTCAAACTAACAGGCAAGCTGAAGTGTCTAATCAGGAAATCAAGTCAATATTACAAAAAACGGTTGGCATAAACCGTAAGGATTGGGCGTTGAAGTTGGATGATGCATTGTGGGCATACAGGACAACATTTGAGACACCCATTGGTATGTCTCCTTATCAGTTATTGTATGGGAAATCATGTTACTTGCCTTGCGAATTAGAGCACAGAGCTTACTGGGCCATCAAGAAGTTAAATTTCGATGCAAAAGCTTGTGGTGAGAACCGGTTGTTGTAGCTTGTAGAACTTGAGGAGTTACGCAGAGAGGCATTTAAGAATAACACCATCTATAAAGAGAAAATGAAGACATGGCACAATCAATTCATAGAGAAGGAGTTTAAACCCGGCCAGCAAGTACTCCTATTCAATTCAAGACTCTGTTTGTTTTCAGGAAAACTGAAATCTCGATGGTCGGGACTATTCTTAGTCATTCAAGTCTTCCCATATGGTGCAGTGGAAGTACAGAGCTTGGTAGATGGACACAGATTCAAAGTGAATGGCCAACAATTAACGATATTCTATGTAATACTCCAAAATTTTGTCAAATAATTAAAGATAAATAAGTTTGAGAAAAATAAATAAAATATGTTGAATAAATTAATTTTGGGTGCAAATGGTGGGTTGGCACATGAAAAGTAAAA
>JAJIYU010002395.1:0-30809 GCA_030144865.1 Tinospora cordifolia
TATTTCTTATACTATTGCCTTATTAAATTCTTAATTTTAAGTTATGTGCGGTTAAATACGATCAAGGCATGAAATGACTGAAATAGAAAGTCAAGTGTGCGTCGCTTGTAACGTAACACCGGCCCGGCCCGCCGTTTGGTTTAGTCCACCATCAAGGAAAAAAATGGTGGATGCGTCCAATGCTTAATGATACAGGGGTTGGGGTGTTACAGTATCATGAATTAACTATGTATATTTTGAATTTTTGTTTGATTTTATATTCTGAAGTTTACTTTATGAGATCATGATATGAGAATTAATCAAAGATGATGGTGATAACAACCACGTACTATCATAGTGGTCAAGGCGACACTATGGATGTTCTTTTCATATGAGTTAGGTCATATGGTTTTCAGACCTAAGTACTTGAGGGTCGTGTGCCACTGGTGGGTCACCATGTGTAACAGGTTGATGCCGACATGTGCCACTAATGGGTTGATGCTGAGTGGGTTCTATTTACTTAGTTAAGAACATCAAGGGATTAAAGGCCCTTTTGGTCTAAAACTCGACTTAAACAAATTGTTGTGTGAAATTCCTAATGATTGCAAGTGTTTGAATTATGATTGTGTTATGAGTTTGAATATGAAAGATGGTTGTTCGAAAAGGATCCACTGAGCTATGTGCTCACTCTTCCTTTCTTATTTTTCAAGAACATGAACCCATGGAGCTGTTGAATATAGATAGTTTCTTAGAAAGTTTCTACAGTATTATATCTTTTTGAATTTTTAAGGGCATGTTGCCCAAAAATTTATACTTTTCTACTGAAAAGTATTTTGAAGTCTTCTGCTGTAACTATTAATTCTTTTCTTGAAGAGTTTACTACTTTCAATTTCTATTATGAATAAAATAGTTTGAATTTCTTTATCTCTTTTAATTTTCCTTGATTTTATTGAAAATTTTATATTCTTGAATTTTATACAAAGGCATGAGATATTGAAAAGAAAAGAACAAGTGTATGTTACTTGTAATGTAGCACCGACCTGGCCTGTCGTTTTGTTAAGTCCACTGTCAAGAGAACGGTGGCCATGTATACTGCTTAAAAATACAAGGGTTGGGGTGTTACAACAAGTGTTCAGCTTTTGACTTAGAGTAGATCAAGATGTCATCTACAAATGCCGCCACAAACTGGTTAAGGTACTGTCTAAACACTCGGTTCATTAAATCCATGAATGTTATTGGGGCATTGGTTAAACCAAAAGGCATCATGGTGAACTCAAAGTGTCCATATCTTGTTCTGAAGGCAGTCTTGTGTATATCAGACTCCCTAATTCTCAACTGGTGTTATCCCAACCTAAGATCAATATTTGAGAAATGAGTGGCTCCTCTCAATTGATCAAATAGGTCATCAATCTTTGGCAAAGGATACTTATTCTTCACTATAGCTTGGTTCAGCTTTTAATAATTGACACAAGGTCTCAAAGAACCATCCTTCTTATTTACAAATAATACTGAAGCTCCCTAGGGTAACTCACTTGGCCTGATGAATCCTTTCTCCCTGAGCTTGTCTAGTTGAGACTTCAACTTGATCAATTCCATTGGAGCTATTCTATAAGGAGGTATGGATATAGGGTTGGTTCTAAGGTGAAGTTCAATCTTGAACTCTAATTCTCTATGAGGTGGTGGTTCGAGTAAGTCATCTGGGAACACATCCTCATACTTACTAACTACTATTAGGTCTTGGATTCTCTTTAGTTCAATAGGTTCTTCTTCAAAGAGTACCTCGAACTCATTCTTCTACCCTAAGTAGTTCATCATGGTTAAGGATGGACTCCTTGGTAGTCTCTAGATATCCCCATTGATTCTATATGTTCCCCCAAAAGGTAGGGTTATGGTCACTCGTCTCTTATGATAATCTAATTAGGCTTGGTATTGGTCTAACCAATCTATCCCCAAGATTACATCATAGCCATAAAAAGGTAAAATATATAGGTCAACTGCTAATATTTTTTCTCTAAACCTTACGTCATAACTACACATTCTTTTTGAATTCACGGTGGTTCCTATTGGTGTGGACACGTTCAACGTTATGGGTAGTGTTTTTGTCATAAGTTGTAACCTATCGGCTAGTTTTTTTTAGAAATAAACAATTTTGAGGCACCCGCGTCAAACAATAGTTTTACAACAACATTGAATAACAGGAATATACCTTCCATTATAGGGACTGGATCTTCGTGAGTCTCAACAATAAACATTTTGGCTTGGTTTTGACCACGACCCTGGTTCTGCCCTTGATGGGCATTTTGTTGCTATTGCCTGACTTGAGGACAACTGTTCTGACCTCCTCCTTGAGTGTTTTACAGTTGCTTTGGAGCCTGACTGGTGTAGTTAGGCAATTTCTAGGTATACAGGCTCTCTGCCTTTACACGGAGCACAAGTTTTGTCTCTTTGCTTGCTCCCTTGACTTGTCTTTATTCTGCCCCTATTTCTGTGGTGCCTTCCTACCACTCTTGCTTTTCTTCTAAGCCCCTTCATCTTTTTCATTCCTAGGCCTCTTATTCTCCTTCCTCAACCTTTTTCCAGATTGAGCTCTTGTTCTAGAGTTAGGGTTTTTTCTAAGATGCCTCTGTCAAATATGGCAGCTCTGGTAGCATATCTCTTGGATTTAGCCATTATCTCCAAGCCAAAATCCATTTCAATATCCGATAAGGAATCATAATGAAAGATTTAAGAAAATCATAATCTGGGGCACACAACTTGTCTTCCCTTATCCTCAGGATACAAAATGTTTTTCTAGACTTGAGAAGATAGCTGTCCCATCCACATTCATTCACTGAGTTCGTATTTCCTAGCCTTTCATTTCATTCGTACTATCATGACTTTAAATTCAAGTCTCTAATTTCTCAATTTGTTCAGTGGCCTATCAGTTTATGCTTCTACTTTCTTTTTGTTCTTAGGTACATGATTTTGTTTCCTATGACATACATATACACAAATAGAACATTTTTTCAAACATTCATACAATCAAGCAATTTCACGCTAGCATAGAAAAATTCTAAGCTTTCATTTAAACTTCCAGGTTCAAGTGTCCCATACTATGCATTCTACCCCTTTCACTTAAACTTTCACTCAGAAAATTGCCACACCCAAATAATTTCACAAATGTTTTGATAACTAAGGTTTCCCGAGCCCTCTACACCTGGCAGTCCCATACCAGCCAGGCATAGAGAAACAAGTTCTTCCAAAGTCACCAGTAATTCACCAAACATGGTCTATCATTCTTCGCGTCCAAGCTTTCTCCATAACCCCGAATCCTTATGCATCCCATACTACATAGAAACCATAGATATAGAATCTTCCTGATCTCGTGTCCTAACCAAACAAAGATTTTGTTCTCACACATTTTCAGTTTATAACATATGTCCTAGAGTTTTATACTTTTAATCCACTGTGCCGCCCTTGGCCACACCCATATTTCTTCCTAAGATCTCTTTCCTCGACCTATGGTCTCAGTCTGGTTGACTCACAATCTCTGTCTTGTCAAGATGCCACATTGGGCATCTTTTTCAACTTCTATTCAGTTTCTTGCCCTAATTTTTCACCTTCTAATTTTCTTTTATAGAAATTAAGGGTGTTCTTTAACTTAGACCACTTGTACAAGTTGGTGGGGCAACCTCCAGATCAGGCAGCGAGACCGAAGTCTGCTTAGCAACCGTGCTTTCTAGGGCGGGATAACCCACCTGCCTTTTAATGTTTTGCTTTACTCGAGACAAGACTTACCCACTATCAATTCAACTTGCAGTCTTTGTATCTAAACAAAACATTTCAAAACATATGTTTCTTTCTTGAAAACACTTTCTAAAACATTTTTTAGTTTTCAAAAATAGAAGTTAGGGCATTCTAAGTTCAATAGGTGGAACCTAATTGAGTTATATTTTCTAACTCTAATACCACCGTAGGTATAAGACTATCATTCTAATTCTAGGTGAACAACACATGTTTAAACTTGACTTTCTATTTCTAGCCCAAAGCATCTAAAGCCTAGGCTCTTATACCACATTTTGTAATACCCCAATCCCCATATTCTTTTAATTTTTGGACATAACCACTATTTTGACAATGGACTTAACCATATAGGCAGGTTGGGCTAGTATTACGTTACAAGTGACTCACACTTGACATTCTATTTCAATTATCTTATATTTTAATGCAATTCAAGAGTATTTAACTCAATTTTAGGAATCAAATCAAATAAGGCAATAATACAAGAGATAAAAAAAATTTATAAACTTTATTAATTTAAATAAAGTGGAGTACATAACTCAGTCTTAAAATAAAATTACTACAACGGAATATTTAGAACTTGGGCTAAATGCTGTTGCATTCAAATATAGAAACTTTTTAAAAATAAAGAAACTATCACAATTTGCAACGTCTTCATGCATGTTCAATTTCCTGAAAATTATAGAGGGGAAGGGTGAGCACATAGCCCAGTGGATCCTTTTTAAACAACCAATTTTCTAATTTAGACTAAAAACACACCCATAATTCATATGCTTGCATGCATTAAGCGTTTCAAGCATCATTTTTTGTATAGTTGTGATTTAGACCAAAAGGGTTTTCAAAGCCCTTGATGTTCTTAACAAAATACCTCCTTAGAGTGAAAAAGACACTTCTTAGCCAATTTCATTGGACTTAGGGCTTAACCCATATTCTAAGTATTTTGGGACATCACCCATGTGAACTAATCACATGTGAAAAACATCCATAGTCACCCACATGTTCATATGATGGTATATGGTTATTAATCATCATCATCTCATAATTAATTTCATATTCAAGAATCATAAAATAGGAGAAATAAATTTTAGATTATAAATAATCTAGAAATCAAAGCATGAATCACCTAAAAACATGAACCAAACATTGAAATAGACCTAAATATGGTACTAGGCATGACCAAGATTCATAAATGCTCGTGCTCATGTATTAAACTAAAATTGAAATCATAAATTAAATTTCTAAAATTGAGACATGAATGATTGCTGAAAATTAAGCATGCAATGAACATGACATTAATCTATAAGAAGAAAAGATGAGGTTTTAGAAATCACTTCCACCTTAATTGCAAGTTTGATGGAAATTCGGCAGAGGTTCCTTTTTTTAACACTTCTAGCACTTCAAGACCACTCAGGAACACTCAATCAAATGCTCAAATACTCAAGGATACCTCAAGATCACTCAAGAACATAAGGGTTGCCAAGAAGAAGGCTAGAACAAGCTTAAGAGGGCAGTGTCAACTCTTTTCTTTGGGATGAAGAATAAGTGTGCATAAGGGGGGTTTATATAGATTTTCAAGAGCACAAGGGGGCTACGGTTTGGCAACTTTGATTAGGGTTTTCTCACATGAACCGATTTTAGCATAATAGGGCATGGTGTACATGATCAAAGTGTGGTGTACATAAAATCTTTTTTCATTGTTTCTCATAGGTGTGGTATACTTGATCATTTGCGTGGCACATGAGATCATTCTACATGATTTCAAATAAGGGAAACATCCCATTGAGGTTGGGTAAGGTGAGGGTGTACATGATCATGGTGTTCCACCTATGTGGTGTGCACATGTTTTGGAGTGGCCATGAATTTATGGGTCTACATAAATTTAAAAAAAAAATCATATCTCATTATCTACTAAGAATTACGGACTTTAATATATATTTTTATGTTCATGATAAATAATGCATATTTTTAAACTACTATTTGGCTAGGGTGATCCTCATTTCATTTACTTTCTTAATTTACACTCCATTGAAGGGTATTAGGCAAATGAAATCCAAATTTTGGCCAATTGAGCTGATTTTTGAATATGTTGTCTAGTTAATCAGTTCATGGCATCTCGCGTCATTTCAAATCGTTTTGAGGTCATAAAATTCACTAAATGGGGTTTGGACTTGCTAAATTTATCTGTAAAGTGGACCCATTTTCATTTCTCACCCAAATTCAATCAAATGCAATTGAATTGTCTCATTTTATTCAGTACCATATCACAGGGTATTACAACATTGAAAAAGATCTTTTTCAATTTCAAGTTATTTTTCCTTTATTTTATAGATGTTGTGTGCCATACTTCTTCTAAACTGCATATTTATGGGCATATCATATACACAGTTATTATTGAAATTCATTCATTACATTTAGATACCATGATCATGTGTTTAGTGTTAATACATGAACACATTAACTTTAGGACATGACCATATATAACATATTTGACAAAACTCTTTAGTCTTAGATAAATTGAGAATTCAAAAACTGAAGAAAGTTAAGAGTGGAAACCACAACACAAGTGGAGAGAATTTTCTACAAACTCTTGAAATAGTCAAATGTATCTTGAACACTACTTAGGAATGACTTTAGGAGGGAAATGACGTAGGTGATCATTGTTTGAGTTCTAGCCTAAAGGCCAATCCTAGTACTTAATAATCATTTGCAGTCAATTTTGAGCCTTGAAGCTTGTTTTCTTATTATGAACCTAAACAATCTATATAAACACCTTATCTTTGATGCATATCTTCGTTAAACCTATTTGTGTGCACTCACGGTTATAATAATGTTTATTATGATGATGTGAAAGAATAAGGGGATGCTAACATTGAGATACATATATTTTTTTAGTTTTGCTTTCGCTTTTGTGTCTTTGAAAAAAAAAAGAAAAGAAAAGAAAAAAGGAAAAAGAAAAATAAAGGAAAAAAAAAGAAAGAAAAAGTTACATTTATTAAGTATTTCAGTATTGTCAATGAAAGTTGACCTTCCTACTTTTGTATGGGTGTATATATGGGTACTAATTGAAGTGCATATGATTAAATAAATTTGGGGGAGCTGTGAAAACAAGGTTGTGAGCATAAACGAATAAAACAAAGGATTGAACAAAAATGATCAAGCTATAATGAGAAAGTCAAACAAAGAAGGTTATTATTATTATCGCTATGAATGTGTACTTGAGTCAGAATTAAAGTCCTATTATACTTGTCCCTTGAGCCAGGTTACATTACAACCTAAAAGAAAGATGTAACATCTCAAAAATTATATGGAATTGACGAATGAGAATTTTGACAAGTTATAGTTGACCCAAATGAGGAATAAAAATCAATTTAATAGATTTTTTGGAAGAAAAAATATGTTTATAATGCATAAAATGGGATATCATAGCCAAAAATATGAGGATATGTGCAATTTTTGACGAAAACATGATTAGAAAGTCAATCGTGATCGAGATTTCGCAAAAAATTCAAAAAGAAAGTAAGAAATTCGGTTGAAAAATCAAAAATAAACTCAAAATATTGCAAACCATAGATCGAGAATCTGATGGCCAAGATCAGAACTGCACATACGCACGAACGCATTGGATCATCAAGATCAAACGGCCAGAGATCCAAGTACGTAACTCGAGGATGATTGTGCGGCCTGAAGCGAGTTCGGTGATCGTGAAATCAAATCGGCACACTGTGATCGACGATCATCTGACGGTCGAGATTGAAGCCGCGTTGAGAGATTGCGAACAATGGTGCGCTCGAGGATCATCGAAGCCAACGGCTGATGCGTCGAGGAAATCCAACGGCTGAGATCGAGACTCTGAATTCTGTTGATTGATTCGAGATCAATCCAATGGCTCCGATCAAACTCGAATGTGTATCTCGAGGAAAATCCTGGGAACCAGATTAAATCCAAAATTTAAAATACGAAATTACGTTAAAATTAACGAAAAATACGAAATTTAATCCGAAAATTTTGAAAAATAGTTTCTAAACTTTGAAAAATATTTCTAAAATTTGAAAAAATCTGAAAAGTACTCATTTTGCTCCAAAAATTAGAAAGTATGAAATTAGGGAAAATTAGGTTGTTTTATTCAAAGAAGAACACAAAACTTTCTAATTTTCTCCCTTAAAACCTATATAAACCCTCATAGGTTCTCAATTTCATTCATTCCAAAAAAATTAGAATTGAATTCTCCTCTTGTTTTCTCTAAGCCTTCTTCTTGACATCTCTTCACATCTTCCCTTCTTGTGTGTGTGAGAAGTTCTTCTCTTAAATCGAGGAATTAAGTTGGGCGATCTTCATTGGCATTAGTACGTGCGGGGAATTACTGCCGAAATTTCGGAAGAAAGCTTCACAAGGTGGAAGTGATTTCTAGAGCACCCTTCTGTTCTTATTTGAATTCATGGCATGCTTATTGTTGTGCGTTTTTCACTGAATTCAATGATTTTCAACTTTAGTTCTCGAATTTTAAATGTTTATTTCAATATTTCAATTTTGATTCATGTTTGAGAAATCACATCATCCATGCCATGTTAGTATCATGTTTAGGCTTTTATATTAAAGTATGATGCATGTTTTATGAGTGTATCATGAATTGACTATGCATATTCTAAATTTTAGTTTGATTTCATATTTTGAAGTTTACTTTATGAGATCATGATATGAGAATTAATCTAAGACGATGGAGATAATAACCACGTACTATCATAGTGGTCAAGGTGACACGATGGATGTTCCTTTCATATGAGTTAGGTCATATGGTTTTTTCATACCTAAGTACTTGAGGGTCGTGTATCACTAGTGGGTCACCAAGTGTAACGGGTTGATGCTGACATGTGCCACTAACGGGTTGATGCCGAGTGGTCCCTATTTACTTAGTTAAGAGCATCAAGGGATTAAAGGCCCTTTCGGTCTGAGACTCGACTTAAACAAATTGTTGTTTGAAACTCTTAATGATTAAAAGTGTTTGAATTATGATTGTGTTATGAGTTTGAATATGAAAGATGGTTCTTCAACAAAGATCCACTGGGCTATGTGCTCACTCTTCCTTTCTTATTTTTCAGGAACATGAACCCATGAAGCTGTTGAATATAGATAGTTTCTTAGAAAGTTTCTATAGTATTATATTTTTTTAGAATTTTAAGGGCATGTTGCCCAAAGTTTTTATACTTTTCTACTAAAAAGTATTTTGAAGTCTTTTCCTATAACAATTAGTTCTTTTTGAAGAGTTTAGTATTTTCAATTTCTACTATGAATAAAATAGTTGGATTTCTTTATCTCTTTTAATTTACCTTGATTTTATTGAAAATTTTGTATTCTTGAATGAGATATTGAAAAAAAAAGAACAAGTGTGTGTCACTTGTAATGTAGCACAAGCCTCACCTACCATTTGTTAAGTCCATTGTTAAGAGAACAGTGGCAATGTACACTGCTTAAAAGTATGAGGGTTGGGGTGTTACAGAGGTGGTATCAGAGCCTAGGCATTAGTTGATGGGCCAAGAATAGAAAGTTTCCTCTGATACCAGTGGTGGTATCAAAGCCTAGGCATTAGTTGCTGGGCCAAGAACAAAAAGTTTCCTCTGATACCAGAGGTGGTATCAGAGCTCAGTTAGTAGATGAACTGAACAAGAATTAGAAAGTTACTCTGATACCAAAGGTGGTATCACTGCCGAGGCTTTAGGTGCCTTGGGCTTAAGATAGAAAATCAAGACTAAACATGTGTTGATTTGGGTAGAGATAAAAAGTCAAATAATAGTTGCTTGACAAGAATCAGAAACCCAAATTAGGGCTTCACCTTAAATTGAATTAAATTGAATTTAGAACACCATACTTTCTATTTTGAAATTGATGAATGACTTAGAGAATGTTTTAAAGAAAAAGGAAATATATGTTTTGAAAATGTTTTGTTTGGATACAAAGACGACAAGTTGAGCTGATAGTGGGTAAGCTTTGTCCCAAATAAAGTTAAATATTGAAAGGGAGGTGGGTTATCCTATCCTAGAAAGTGTGGTTGCTAAGCAGACTTCGGTCTCACCGCCTGATCTGGAGGTTGTCCCACCAGTTCACACGAGTGGTCTGAGTTGAAGAACACTCTTAATTTCTATAAAAAAAAATTAGAAGATGGAAAATTAGGGTAAGGAAATCGAATAGAAGTCAAAAAAGATACCAAAGGTGGTATCTTGACCAGACAAAGGTTGTAAGTCAACCAGAACCGAACCCTAGGTCTAAAGAAAAGACCTTAGGTAGAAACGGGTATAGCCATGGGTGGCATAGTGAATCAAAAGCATAAAACTCTAGGACATAACCTAGAGACAGAAACTTGTGTGAAAATAGAAAATTGTTTAATCAGGACATGAGACCGAAAGCTTTTATAATTTTCAATTTCTATGTGGTATAGGATGCATAAGAATTCGGGGTTATGGAGGAAGCCTAGACTTGGAGAATGATGGACCATGTGTGGTGAATGATCGGTAACTCTGGCAGAATGGGTTTCTCTATGCTCGCTGGTATGGGACGGTTGGATATAATGGGCTCGAAAACCTTAGTTATAGAACAATTTGCGAAATTGTTTGGGTGCGGCTCTGTTCTGAGTGAAAACCCAACTGCACCAGCTCAGGCTTCCCAGCAGCAACAACAAAATACTCAGGAGGGAAGTCAGAATGGGCGACCTCAAGCCAGACAGAATCAGAATGCCAATCAAGGGCAAAACCAGGGTCGTGGTCAGAACCAGGCCAGAATGTTCGCGGTTGAGACCCAAAAAGACCAGGCCCCTAAAGTAGAAGGTACGTTCCTATTGTTTAATGTTACTGTGAGACTATTGTTTGACTCGGGTGCCTCAAAATCTTTTATCTCTGAAAAACTAGCTAATAGGTTACAACTTGTGACAAAAACAATGCTTGTGACTTTGAATGTGTTTACACCAATAAAGACCATTGTGACTTCAAAAAAGATGTGTAGTTGTGACCTTAGGTTTAAGGATAAACTTTCTATGGTTATGATGTAATCTTGGGGATGGATTGGTTAGATCAGTACCAGGCCCAGATAGATTTTCCTAAGAGATGGGTAACCATAACATTACTTTCTGGGGAGATCTTTAAAATCAATGGGGATATGCGGAGACTACCAAGGAGTCCAACCCTAGCATTGCTAAATTGCTTGAAGCAGACGGATGAATTCGAGGAACTTTTTGAAGAAGAACCTACTGATTTGAAGAATATTCATGACCTAGCTATAGTTAGTGTGTACGAGGATGTGTTCCCAAATGACTTACCTAGACTACCACCAGCAAGAGAGTTAGAGTTCAAGATTGAACTTCACCCTTGAACCAACCCTATAGCCATAGCTCCTTATAGAATGGCACCAATAGAACTAATTGAACTGAAATCTCAACTGGACGAGCTAGGGGAGAAAGGTTTCATTAGGCCGAGTGAATCTCCCTAGGGAGCCCCAGTATTATTCGTGGAAAAGAAGGATGGTTCCTTGCAATTGTGTGTTGACTACCGAAAGTTGAATCAAGCTACCGTAAAGAATAAATATCCTTTGCCAAGGATTAACAACCTGTTTGATCAATTACGAAGAGCCACTCATTTCTCTAAAATTGATCTTAGGTCAGGATACCATCAACTTAGGATTAGAGAGTCTGAAATCCACAAAGACAACCTTTAGAACAAGATATGAACACTTCGAGTGCACCGTGATGCCCTTTGGTTTGACCAATGCCCTGGCTGCCTTCATGTATTTGATGAACCGAGAGTTCAGATAGTACCTTGACCAGTTTGTAGTGGTATTCGTGGATGATATCCTAATCTACTCCAAGTCAGAGATTGAACACTTAGAACATTTGCAAATAGTGTTGGAGACACTCAGAAGGCATAAATTATATGCCAAGTTTAGCAAGTGTGAGTTCTGGATGAAGATGGTCAAGTTCCTTGGCCACGTAGTGTCAGCAAAAGGCATCTCTGTAGACCTGGAGAAGGTAGAAGCAATTATGAGTTGGAGGCAACCCAAGATAGTTATAGAGATCAGGAGCTTTTTAGGTCTAACTGAGTACTACAGAAGGATGATCCAAGATTTGTCTAAAATAGCAGAACCTATGACCAAGATGACCAGGAAGGGAATCAAGTTCGATTGAAATGAGAAGTATGAACAATCATTCCAAGAACTGAAGAAGAGATTGACTACAGCTCCTGTTCTAGTCACCCCAACTCCTGGTGTTACTTACACACTGTATACTGATGCCTCATTGAGTGGATTGGGCGCAGTCGTAATGCAAGAAAAACAAGCTATCGCTTTTGCCTCAAGACAACTGAAGGTCCATGAGAGAAATTACCCTACTCATGACCTAGAGCTAGCGGCCATTGTGTTTACCCTAAAGATTTGAAGACACTACTTTTATGGTGAGAAATTTAAGTTGTTTTCCAATCACAAGAGCTTGAAGTACATCTACACCCAGAAGGAGTTGAACCTCAGGCAACGGAGATGGATGGAATTCTTGAAAGACTATGATTTTCAACTACACTACCATCCGGGAAAGGCCAATGTCGTGGCTGATGCCTTGAGTAGGAAGTTCAACAACTAAGAAGAAGAAAAAGGTCAGATGTACCAGTTGATTGAAGATTTTAGGTTGGGTGTAAACCTTAACAAGAAAGAAGCCTATCTTTACAATATGTCTTGCCAACCAGACCTATTACATCGGATCAGGGATGAACAGACGCAAGACAAGTGGCTTGCTCAACTAATTGAAGGAGTAACGCAAGGAAAGTATATTGGCTTTAGGATGGATGCTGAAAACATACTAAGGCTCGGAGAAAGGATATGTGTACCTCAGCAGGGACAGAACAAACAGGTCATACTTGATGAAGCACATAAGACTAAGTATACCATGCACCCTGGTGGGGATAAGATGTACCAAAACCTCAGAAAAACCTACTGGTGGAGAGGAATGAAAAAGGACATAGCCAAATATGTCTCTAAGTGCTTAACATGCCAACAAGTGAAAGCAGAACACGAGAAACCCTCTAGAATGTTACAACCACTCCCAATCCTTGAATGGAAGTGGGATAACATTACCATAAACTTTGTCAGTGGTTTACCCAGGAACTAAGAAAAAGAAGACACTGTTTGGGTGATAGCGGATCGTCTCACCAAAGTGGCTCACTTCTTGTCAATCAGATCAACAGACCAAGTCAGCAAGCTGGGAGAAATCTATGTGAAAGAAATTGTCAGACTTCTTGGTGTACCCAAGACTATCGTGTTTGACAGAGGCTCTCGCTTCACTTCACAATTTTGGCAGAGTCTCCAGAAGGAGATGGATACTAAGCTCACCATGAGTACAACATTTCACCCTCAGACGGATGGTCAGTTTGAGAGAGTTATCCAGATTTTGGAAGATATGTCGAGGGCTTGCATTCTAGACTTCAAGGAAAATTGGAGCAAGTACTTACACTTGGCGGAGTTTGCCTATAACAACAGTTATCAGGCAAGCATAAAAATGGTTCCATTCGAAGCTCTCTATGGAAGACCTTACAAATCACCTACCTGTTGGGCTAAACTTGAAGATCAAGTATTAACTGCACCAGACATGGTGGAAGAAACGAGCAACCAAGTCAGGCTAATACAAAAGAGACCAACTACTGCAGAGCTGTCAAAAAAGCTACGCAGACAAAAGGAGAAAACCATTAGAGTTCCAAGTTGGGGACAAAGTATTTCTGAGGATTACTCGGAAGGGTATCAAAAGGTTCAGATTCAAAGGGAAGTTATCTTCAAGGTTTGTCAAACCCTTTGAAATACTTAGAAGAATTGGGGAATGTGCTTATAAGTTGGACCTACCAAACCGTATGACTTCAACACATAACGTATTCCATGTATCCATGTTGAAGAAATGAGAACCTGGCCCCTCTCACATCATTCACTGGGAGTAAGTGAATATTCAAGATGATGCTACCTACGAGGAAACAACGGTCAGAATCCTTGACTATAAGGTACACAATCTAAGAATAGAGGATATCCCATTAATAAAGGTACTATGGAAACATCATGAGATAGAAGAAGCCACATGGGAACTCGAAAGCGAGAAGAAGACCAAGTACCCGCATCTATTCATGAGGAAAACCTAAATATGTACAAATTTTGAGGACAAAATTTTTCTAAGGAGGGTAGGTTATAAAATCTCGAAAAATTCATGTGAAAATTGAATTTTTACTTGGAAAAATTATACGGAATTGACGAATGAGAATTTTGGCAATTCATAGTTGACCCAAATGAGGAATAAAAATCAATTTAGTGGATTTTTGGAAGAAAAAGTATGATTATAATGAATAAAATGGGATATCATAGCCAAAAATACAAGGATATGTGCAATTTTTTATGAAAACAAGATTAAAAAGTCAATCGGGATCGAGATTTGGCAAAAAATCTGAAAAGAAAGCAAGAAATTTGGTTGAAAAACAAAAAAATAACTCAAAATACTACGAACCATAGATCTGGAATCTAATCTCATGATCTGACAACCAAGATCAGAACCCCACATACGCATGAGCGCATTGGATCATCAAGATCAAACGGCTAGAGATCCAAGTACGTAACTTGAGGATGATCATGCAGCTTGAAGCGAGTTCGTTGATCGCGAAATCAGATCCGCACACTGTGATCGAGGATGATCTGACGGTTGAGATCGAAGTCGCGTTGAGAGATCACGAACAGTGTTGCGCTCGAGGATCATGGGAAGGTCCAAATCAAAGCCATTTTGATTAGATCGCAATCGTTGATGCATTCGAGGAAATCCAACAGTTGAGATCGAGACTCTGAATTCTGTTGATTGATTCGAGATCAATCAAATGGCTCCGATAGAATCAGAATGCGTGTCTCGAGGAAAATCCTGGGAACCAAATTAAATCTAAAATTTAAAATACAAAATTACGTTAAAATTAACGAAAAATATGAAATTTAATCCGAAAATTTTGAAAAATAGTTTCTAAATTTCAAAAAATATTTCTAAAATTCGAAAAAAAATGAAAAATACTCATTTTGCTCCAAAAATTAGAAAGTATGAAATTAGGGAGAAGTAGGGTGTTTTATTCAAAGAAGAACACAAAACTTTCTAATTTTCTCCCTTTGAAAACCCATATAAACCCTCCTAGGCTCTCAATTTCATTCATTCCAAAAAAATAAGACTTGAATTTTCCTCTTGTTTTCATTAAGCCTTCTTCTTGGCACCTCTTCACATCTTCCCTTCTTGTGTGTGTGAGAAGTTCTTCTCTTGAATTGGGGAATTAAGTTGGGCGATCTTCATTGGCATTAGTACGTGGGGGGAATTGCTACTGAAATTCTGGAAGAAAGCGTCACAAGGTGGAAGTGATTTCTAAAACTCCCTTCTATTCTTATTTGAATTCATGACATGCTTATTGTTGTGTGTTTTTCACTGAATTAAAACATTTTCAACTTCAGTTTTCAATATTTCAGTTTTGATTCATGTTTGAGAAATCATATCATCCATGCCATGTTAGTATCATGCTTAGGTTTTTAAATTAAAGTATGATGCATGTTTTATAAGTGTATCATGAATTGACTATGCGTATTCTGAATTTTAGTTTGATTTCATATTTTGAAGTTTACTTTATGAGATCATGATATGAGAATTAATGTAAGACAATGGAGATACTAACCATTTACCATTATAGTAGTCAAGGCGACACTATGGATGTTCTTTTCATATGAGTTAGGTCATATAGTTTTCACACCTAAGTACTTGAGGGTCGTGTACCACTAGTGGGTCACCATGTATAACAGGTTGATGCCGACATGTGCCACTAATGGGTTGATGCTGAGTGGGCCCTATTTACTTAGTTAAGAACATCAAGAGATTAAAGGCCCTTTTGGTCTAAGACTCGACTTAAACAAATTGTTGTTTGAAACGCCTAATGATTGCAAGTGTTTGAATTATGATTGTGTTATGAGTTTGAACATGAAAGATGGTTGTTCGAAAAGGATCCACTAGGCTATGTGCCTACTCTTCCTTTCTTATTTTTCAAGAACATGAACCCATGGAGCTGTTGAATATAGATAGTTTCTTAGAAAGTTTCTTCAGTATTATATTTTTTAGAATTTTTAGGGCATGTTGCCCAAAGTTTTTATGTTTTTCTACTGAAAAGTATTTTGAAGTCTTCTGCTGTAACAATTAGTTCTTTTTTAAGAGTTTAGTACTTTCAATTTCTATTATGAATAAAATAGTTGAATTTCTTTATCTCTTTACATTTACCTTGATTTTATTGAAAATTTTGTAGTCTTTAATTTTATACAAAGGCACGAGATATTGAAAAGAAAATAACAAGTATGTGTCGCTTGTAATGTAGCATTGGCCCGACCCGCCGTTTGTTAAGTCCACTATCAAGAGAATGGTGGCAATGTACACTGCTTAAAGATACGTGGTTGGGTTGTTAGAAAAGACAACTGATCCTGACTAGAGTTTGACTTAAGTAGAGGATAGATAGAGGACGACATTGAGAAGGATTGTATACTTAGGTATTAGGAGGGGATTTATATGAGTGGGATGGTAATTACAAATTACTTATATGATCTAGGAGAACTTAGATATTGACAGATGAGAGGAGTGAAGTTGATGACGAATGGAGGGTAGACTAAAAATTTAGACAACCAAAATGGCCCAAGGGACATGTTAATGAATCACAAAGTATAGAGATGGAAGATGGAGATCACAATGATGAGTGAAAAAGAATTTAAATCTATATGATATAGTGTGTAAGTTTTAGAAGTTAATTCATTTTTCAGAGGTGAACAATAGTTTAAGTTTGGGAATATTTGTTAGTTGTATTGCATACTAACTATTTATATGTATTTAATATATGTTTTGCATGAATTAGATAGGAATTAAGACATTTGTTTATAATTAGGTGCATGAGCATTTATATTAAGATTGCATGTGTTTTAGTATTTAAAGAATTTTAAAATAGTTTTTATGTGCTTTTATGTGTGATATAATGCTTGAGAAAGGTTTCTAGTGGTTTATGTAGATACAGGTTAAATGGGGAAAGATACACAGGCTGACACTAAGGAAAGAAAGCGAAAATAGGTTAATTGATTATGGTCTAAAACCTAGGAATCCTTGCACATGTAATAAGCCCATGTAGAAGCCCAAATGTGGATCCAACCTAATATCATCTAAGCCCAAGCATTGAAGGGCCATTTGTTTCACACTACAAGCTGCAAATAGAAGAAAACGAGAACCTGAGCCAACACTACGGTATCCCTAGGTAGTACCACAATATTACGATTGAGGTTGAGACAAATGCGGTCTAAAACCTATGAATCCTTGCACATGTAATAAGCCCATGCAGAAGCCCAAATGTGGATCCAACCTAATAACAACTAAGCCCAAGCATTGAAGGGCCATTTGTTTCACACTACAAGCTGCAAATCGAAGAAAACGAGAACTTGCGCCAGCATTATGGTATCCCCAGGGAGTACCACAATACTACGATTGAGGCTGGGACGATTGTGTGTGGAAAACTCATATTTTGGATGACATCATGTTATCGCGTTATTGCAATTAACATATTGTGTTAGTGATTAATTAGGGTTCCTATGAGTTTTTAAGTGAACAACTATAAATAGACCCTTGTCTTAGTTATTTTTTTTTTTTCATAATCCAGTTACTAGTTCTATTTGCTATTGATGGCCAGAGCAAGGTGTAGAGCAAAACAAGGGAGAAGACGAAGAACAAGATCAAATCTGTATAGAATGATTTGCTTAATTCTTTGTGTTGTGAACTAGATATAATGTCTAGCTAAGTTCTTTCGATTTCTAGTATGTAATTTAGATTGTAGGAACCTTTGCTTCTTTATTTTAATTAATCTATTTTGAGGTATTATTTTATACTCTATGATTTTAATGTTTTTTTATTGATTGGCCATCTATAAACTGATTTCAAAGTGTTGAACTTACTAGATATAGAGGTTTAATAATTGGATAATCATATTATAGACCTCGAAGAATCAATTGATTGAGAGGTTGTAGATTCTATAGGAGGTTGTATATATATATATATATATATATATATATATATATGAAGATTTATAAAAAAAATAAAGAGGATAAGACAAATTGAGAAAATGGTTACATTTTGTGAAAAACCTGATATATAGATAAAGAAGAGAGTAAGTCCAACGTAGAGATAAGGAAGGAAGAAAAATTATCTTGAGATTAATTGATGGTGGGACCCACCCCAAACCAAAAAAAAAAACCTATAAATAGCCTCCATCTCCTCATTTCATTTCATGCTCTCGTTCATTCATCCGGGGAAGAGACAAGCAAAACGAAGAGAAAGAAGGAAAAAGAGGAAGGAAAAAAAAAGAAAAGAAGAAAGAAAAAGGTTGTCCATTCTCAAAGATCTATCAATTTGCATATGTTATTTTCATCTCTTTTCAATTCAAAATAGTTATAAAAGTTCTAAATTACAGTTTTTCTAGTATAGTTTTCAACAGAAGTGTTAGTCTATCGTATAACCCAAAACTAGGGTGCATTTTCACTAAGTAAAACTACACAATATATACATATATAAATATATATATATATATATATATATTATAGTGTTCATATCAACAAGTAGAATACGGTTATGTAAGTTATTTGTACCCATGTGGACCTAACAATTTATATGGTGAGTAGAAGTTGACACATGGAGAGTATACATATTGTTACTAGAATTTTAATTGACAGGTAGTGAAATGTTCAGAATGAAATTCTAGACCCAATGACACCAAAATTAGGATTTTTGGAGATAAATAGATATATTAAATTTGCATTTATACAATTGGAAAAATAATGTATGGATTTATATTATATGTATATATAAGGTTATATAATTGATCATGTAATGTTATAAATATAACAATATATATATATATATATATATATCACATGAAAAAATGCATAACAAAGGAAATAATTAATTTTTCCTACTTTGATGTATATTACAACAAATTTGTGAGGAGCTTACTTAGTGTATACCAAAAGCAAAACATAAGTTAATAGTGTAAGCTTTTGGTATTTGGCTCGATATTGAGAGACACGATTGGTGACCGGGAAAATGACAACAACCAATTTAGGTTGTGAGTAGTAATTTAATTTATTTACTTGACCCTTTATTCTACTTATTTTTGTTTCATTACTGTATGCTAGATACATTGCATGTTGCATTAAGATAGGACTGATCTTCAGATATGCCAACCTGGCCTCAAGATGAGAGTTTCTTAGGTGTGAACATTGGATCGTGATAGTCCTAAGATACGAGTATGGATCTTTAGATGTGCTGACCTACCTTCAAGATGAGAGGTTTTGAGGTGTGAACATTGGATCATAATAGTTCTAAGATAGAGCTGATCGACAGATCCTCAGTTGTGTCGACCTGACCTAATGATGAGAGGTTTTGAGGTGCGAACATCGGATCGTAATAGCTCTAAGGTAGGATTGATCGATAAATCTTCAGATGTACTATCTTGGCCTAATGATGAGAAGTTCTGAGGTGCAAACATTGGATCCCAATAGTACGAGATAGGAATGTATGGTGGTACATTCTATGGATATATTTAGAGTGGCGCATATTGGTTCGTGGGTGGCAACTGTACCACCTGGTCGATGGGCCACGATCGTAAGATACAATGGTATAGCTTGGTTGGCAGGCCAGGATCATCGATGATATTGCAATATGGCATGTACAATGGTCACGTCTATCTAGAATGGCAGTATAACCAATGGATCCTTAAAATGAAAGAAAGCGGCTGAGTTTAGACTTTGGACCCTTGAATCATGGCATATTAGTCTGTTGCATTTTAATATGTTGATGATTGTGTGTGTTATTCGTTGTTGTATTTTTTGTATGAATGAATGTGATTTGTCTGTTGCATTGCATATAGAATGTTAAACTTAAATAGATATATCTTTTTGCTACCTACTAGGCTCATGCGGATATTGAGCTCATTACTCTTAACATTTCAGGTTCGTTTGGTGTGGATAAGGAAAAAGGTGTGCTGATCGCATGATCTTTTCTAGCCTATCCCTAGTACGTTGTTTTGCTGTTTTGTTATTTTTGGTCTTTTAAATCATTATGTACAAGTTTTCAAAAATGTAAAGTTGAACTGGACACTAATAATGTAATTAATATTAAGGACTTTCATTGTTGTTACATTATTTCACTTACCTTGTTATTGTTGCACTCTGAATACTATAAATATTTCAATGGTAAGGCTTAACAGTAGTCGACAAGTTTGACTAAGGAGTAGACTTGTTTGACTATTATGTTGGTTGGGCCGCCCGTATTAGGTTTTAGAAGGGGTCCTGACAGGTTGATTCAAAACCTAATTTCTAGTGTGTAAGATGTAAGAAATGGAGCGATAGTTGCTAATGGAGGGTTAGGGCTATTAAGTGTAAGAAGGCAGGAATGTTTGAGATCGCAAAGTGTAAAAAAATACATAAATATGTCTTTTCTTGAATGTTACAAGAACACTGATAGTTAGATTCATTACTAATATTTGTAGTATCCCAAAAAATTCTTAAATTTTAAAATATATAAATTAATAAATGAGTTCATTAAATTACGAAAACACATTAAATACCCAGGGATAAAATGATAATTTTACTACCCAAAAGTAAAAATGACCATTTCACCTAAGACCAAACACATGTGCCATTATAAAAACAATATGAGAATAATTTATAAAGAATAGAACAAAATAAAATGTCTAGGAAATCTTATAGAAAATGACATGAATTAAGTTAATGTGATTTAATTAAATTAAAGAATATACCCATATGAACATTTAAATGAGGTAAATTGCAATAGTCTTAAAAAATGTCTAATTTAATTAAATTATAATACATGTGACTTAATGATTTTATAGTGTCGATAATTAATAGTAATTCAATTAATGAAATATTATTATTTTGTACTAAAGAAAAAAATAATTAATCAATTAAAATTAGGTAGAAAAAAATATAATAAGAAAAAGAAAAAAAGTCTAATATCCTAAGTGTATCAAGCAATAGCTAAATAACAAATAATATTATTGCTAAAGTTAAAAATAAAATAGGATTAAAAAATATCCAAAATATGGGTAGTGGAATGGGGTAGGCTAAAGGTGCATACAAAAAGTCCATCGTTTCAACAGTGGTTAAATCCAAACACTCATAGTGACAAATACGGGGGTCGGAGTTTTACAAAGGTAGTATCAGAGCCTAGGCTTTAGGTGCCTTTGGCTAGAATTAGAAAGTCAATCATTAGTTGATTGACAAGAATTAGAAACCCTAATTGAATATTCGTCGAATTGAAATTTTGATTGCCCTACCTTATATTTGAAATTGAAAAATGTTTTTAGCAAGTGTTTTCAAAAAAGAAATAAATATTTTTGAAATGTTTTGTGTGGATACAAAGACTACAAATTGAGCTGATAGTGGGTAAGCCTTGTCTCGAGTAAAGTTAAACATTGAAAGGGAGGTGGGTTATCCCGCCCTAGAAAGCGTGATTGCTAAGCAGACTTTGGTCTCGCCGCTCGATCTAGAGGTTGTCCCACCAGCTTGTACAAACAATCTGAGTTGAAGAATACATTTACTTTCTATGAAAGAAAATTAAAAGGTTGGGGCAAGAAATTTGAAGATGCCAAAGGTGGTATCCTGACTAGACAAAGGTTGTAAGTCAACCGGACCAAACCATAGGTCTAAATAATAGACCTTAGATAGAAACAGGCGTAGCTATGAGTGACATAGTGGATCAAAAGCGTAAATCTCTGTGGGTGTTCTCTAGATAGAATGATGGGTGGTTCCTATACCCCTTGGAAATTGGCATAGATATTGTTGTTTTTCTATAGATGAGAATACGTGGAGAGAACATCAATGTTAGCCCTTTCCATCTTAACATCAACTGATAAACAAGTTATTATTTGAATCACCTAATCTATGAAAGTGTTTGATGTGCATATTTTATTTGATTAGAATAATGATTTAAATATTAGGATGATCCATTTGTGTACTACCCTGAAAACTCTGTATTTAATTGAATGAAATTCAAGTTCAATTTAGTGAAATTGGGTACAAAATGAAACTAGGCTCATTTTGGGCTAAATTTGGCATATTTTCGAAAGTCTCATTTGGTGACCCTTAGGGACCCAAAACACCCTGAAACGAAGTAAGGTAACATGAAGCAACTAATTGGACAACATAGCCAAAAATTAGAACAATTGGTCAAGATTAAGGTTTTCATATGCTGAATGTCCTTTAGGGGGTCCAAATTAGAAAGAATCGGCATTTGGAATACTTCAGGGAATTGAAATAACCCAAAATGAAACGAGATGACATGAACTAACAAAATAAACAACATATCCAAAAATAAGGACAATTGTCTAAGATTTGGACTTTCATTTCATGGTACCTTCAATGGGTTCTAAATAAGGAAAGTAAATGAAAACCATTTTGGCCAAACCATATATCAAAATTCTTAATTTTTTCATATGATTCCAAAACTATAGGTTATAAATCATAATTCCTTGCAAATAAGGAGATATTAGTTTTTATTTAATTTTTGTGAACCCATGAAGTCATGGCCACCCTAAGCATGTGCAAGTCACATGGATGGAACACCATGATGATGTGTATCCTCACCCTACCCAAAGCTCCATGGGATGTTTCCTTTATTTGAATCCTTGTAAAATGATCCCATGTCCCATGCAAATGATTAAGTACACCCACATTAGTAGATGTTTTATATGTTCTAGAAACCATGAGACATGATTCCATATATACCCCCACTTAATTGTGTACACCCACGCCCACTTAAGCCAAAATTGGCCCAACCATGTACATGTGAGCAACTCTATTCAGATAGTTTCATAGAACCAAGATGAACATATTTGACTCTTATATGGTCTCCCCTCAAATCTGATAGTGTACACCCATGCTTGATGTCCAAGAAATAAGAGAATGAGAAAGTATTCCTTGTGTGTTAGTGTGATGAGCAAGCAAGGAAACCAAAAAGGAAAGTTTTCATGAGAACATATGGGACATCCCATTTGAATTAAAATATGATTTAAGCCTCTTTTGTGTCACAAATAGTTAGGAAACAAGATTGTACTCATATATTTTGAATTAAAAAGCCATAGTGGTTCCACTTGCTAACCATGAGCACACCTGCCCTCTATATGCAAACTGTCATCTCTTGTTTGGAAACTAGCCCAACTTTATGAGTTGCCCAAGTTTCCCAAGACTAACCAAGACATCCCCTAGTGCTCTTGAACATCTATATAAGCCCCTTCATGCTTTCATTCTTTCCATCCCAAAGCAAAGAGTTGACACTTCCCTCTTTGCTCGTTTTAAGCCCTCTTCTTGGATCTCTTCTCACTTCTCATGTGTTCACAAAAGAAAAGCTTTAATTTTAGTCTTCTAGTGAGTTGTTTTGAGTACTTTTGTTGGTGGTTGAAAGTTTTTAAAGTTCTAAAAGTGGTAGATAAGGGGAACATTTGCTGGATTCAACAAGAAACTCGGATTGGGGTGGAGGGAATTTCTAGACCACTATCTTCTTATTTTGAATTCCTAGCATGTTCATGCATATTTAGTTTAGATTTTAGCATATTTAATATTAGTTATCAGCATGTTTAATCATGTTTTATTTTTAGTTTAGCATGTTTTTATGTTCTAATCACTCATGAGAACATGCCATGTTTAGAATTAATGTTTAGGATTTATTTTAAAGTTTTAAGCATGCCATATGATGTTTCCATGCTTTCTCAGTTGTTTAAAATTTAGAGATTTTTGTTCTGAATTTCTTTTCATGATTATGTGATTTTAAACATGAGAAAGTAAAGATAAGAACCATGTACTATCAAAGTGAGCCTTATGGGTGCTATGGGTGTTCTTAACACATGCTTGGAGTGTGTGGTTGCAAAGTGCAACTAAGGGATATGTGGTATGTGGCATCCAATGAAAAGTAACAAAGAAATTTCTTTCCATCCTAAAAGGGGATATCTAAATTAAGAACATCAAGGGAGTAGAACCCCTTTTAGTCATAACATTAACTGGAACCTATTTGATGTATGAATCACTTAATGTTTCAAAGTGTGTAAATTTGGATGTGTTAGAAATTTGAAATAATAAGCTAGTTGTTTGATGGATGATCCACTAGGTTGTATGCTTACCCCTCCTCTTTATTTTTCAGGAAAATGAATCATGAAGACTATGAAAATCTGATAGTAGCTATATTTAGAAAGTTTCTATATTTGGAAAGTTTCCTTTTTAATGTAAGGGCATGTTGCCCTATTTCGAATAAGACTTCTGTTGATTTTTTATTCTTAAAATTTTAGTTATGTACTATTGATTATGAATTTAATAATGTACTTCCTTATTTTCTTTAATAAATAAAGACTTAGAAATGTTCCTTTTTCTACTTGTAATGCGTTATTGAATTTAAAAATTGATTAAATTGGGTGAGGCACTCATGAAAGGTTCAAAAAAAGTTAGAATAAAGGAATCGAGATGTAAGTTGTGTACTTGTAAATGTAACATAAGACCCGACCCCGTTGTGGACAAGTCTAGTAAGAATAAAGTGGCTATGTCCAATTGAGTTTCTTGGGGGTTGGGGTGTTACAAAGGTGGTACCAGAGCCTAAGCATTAGTTGCTGGGCCAAAGATTGAAAAGTTTAATCTTATATTAATAGTGGTATTAGGTTTATAAACTATTAACTCAATTAGATTTAACCTATGCTTTGAGTTAAAAATTGAATGCCCTACCTTCTATTTTGAAATTGAAAACTATTTTGGATACAAAGACTATAAGTTAAGCTGATAGTGGGTAAGCCTTGTCCTGAGAAAGCTAAACCTTGAAAGGGAGGTGGGTTATCCCACCCTAGAAAGCGTGGTTGTTAAGTAGACTTCGGTCTCGTTGCCCAATCTAGAGGTTGTCCCACTAGCTTGTACGAGTGGTCTGAGTTGAAAAACATTCGTACTTTCTATAAAAGAATTAGAAGGTTGAAAAATTAGGGCATGAAATTCAATAAAAGTTGAAAAAGACACCCAAGGTGGTATCTTGACTAGACAGAGATTGTGAGTCAACCAAATTGAACCCTAAGTTTAAAGAAAAGACCCTAGGTAGAAATGTGGTGTAGCCATGGGTGGCACAGTGGATCAAAAGCATAAATCTTTAGGACATAGGCTAGAGACTTAAACTTGTGTGAAAACAAAAAATTGTTTGATCAAGACACGAGATCGGAAAGCTTCTATATCTTTTAGTTTCTATGTAGTATGGGATGCATAGGAATTCAAGGGTATGAAGGAAGCCTGGACTCAAAGATTGATGGACCATGTGTGGTAAATGATCAATAACTCTGGAACAACGAGTTTCTCTATGCTCAGATGGTATGGGACCATTGGGTACAGTGGGCTCGAGAACCTAAGCTATCGAGCAATTCGTGAAATTGTTTGGGTGCCGCTCTATTCTGGGTGAAAGCCTAAGTTGAACGGGTAGAGTGGTATGTGACACTTGAACCTAAAAGATTAGGTGGAAGGCTAGAACTTTGCGGTGCTAGAGTAAATTGTTTGATTGTTTGATTGTGTGATATGCATGCTTTACTATTTATTTGCTTTGAGACTAAATCCTGTACCCATGCATGAAAAGAACCTAATAGAAAAACTTTTAGGCCACTGGACGGATTGAGAACCTAGAAATTGAATCTAGAGTCATGATAGTACGAATGTTTGATGAAACAAATACTAATGGGTTCAAAAAGGGTGGCAATGGCCACACATCATTTCAAGATACTAGCCAAAAGTTGGTGGCATATGATTAGGATGGACCCTGACACAGATGTTGAAAAGATGAACTGGGAAGAATTCAAGGAAATTTTTTATGACAAATTCTTCCCGGAGGCTATCCTAAGAAAGCTATTGGAAGACTTTGTAAGACTCAATAAGAGAGATCTCATCTTGACTGAGTATTAGAGGAAATTTACTGAGCTAGCCAAGTTCTCTCAGGAACTAATATGGGAGGAGAGGATGAAGGCTAATAGGTTTACTCATGGTCTCAAGATCGAGATCCGCAAAATGGTTATGACTTTGGGCCTAAAGACATATAGGGATGTCTTGGAAATAGCTCTGATACTAGAGCAAGAACTAAACTTGGAGCAAAAGTTGAGAGGAAACAATAAGAAGCCTGCGAATGAAAAAGATCACGGGTCATAGAAAAATAATAAGAGTGGTAAGGCCCTATAGAAATAGGAACAGGCTAAGAACGAGTCTAGAAAACAAGCTAGGAGGCAATGGTTGTGCTATATGTGTAGATAGAATGGTCATCTTGCTAAGGACTGCCCAACCAAAGAACACTTGGGGAGGAGGTTAAAATGATCGTTCTCAGGGTAGATAGCAACAACAGAATGCCAACCATGGGCAAAATTAGGGTCGTGGTCAGAACCAGGCCAGAATGTTTGCTGTGGAGGCCCAAGAAGATCAATACACTTAGTAGAAACCCTAGTAGCCCAATGTTTGGAAAAAAAAATTAATTTTTGGAATATAATTAGTGGAAGAGAATTCTTAAGACTCGCTATGTGTTAGCATTTATTTTGGCTTTGAATAAGGTTTTGTACCTCTAATTTTTAATTAATGAAGATGAATCCCTTAAGAACTCTTGTTACCCAACATTAAATATTCAAATGAGAAAGGAAGTGTTAGTCACTCGAAGTAGCGATCCCAAATCCTGTTGTATGGTCAAGTCAACTAAGTCGGAGGTGGGAAATGTTAAACATCAAATGATTATATCAAATAATTAAAGACTTTAGGATAAGTGTGACCCTAATGAAAGACATGCTTATCTCTATAACAAGTTTTGCCTTCAGACCTATCGCATCAGATCAAGGATGAACAAAAGGTAAGCCGAATGGCTCACAAACCTAATGGAGGAAAGTAAATGGGATAAGCACACTGACCATAGGTTAGATGCTAAAAATACCCTAAGACTTAGGAAGAAAACACCTTATGGGTAATTGTGGATCTTCTCACTAAAGTGGCTTAGTTCCTGCCAATCAGATCTGCAAATCAAGTTAGTTAGTCTGAGAGAGTCACCAGAACACTAGAGGATATGTTGAGGTCTTATGTCTCAGACCTTAAAAGAAAACTAAAAAAAGTATGAACTTGACATTCAAGATGATGTTACTTACAAGGAAGCAGTAGTCAGAATCCTTAACCATAAAGTATAGAGTCTACGAACAAATGATATCTTGTTAGTGAAGGTACTGTAGAAACATCATGGGGTAGAAGAAGCTACTTGGGAACTCGAAAGCGAGATGAAGACAAAGTATCCACACTTGTTCACTCGAAATCCTTAGTTATGTACAAATTTCAAGGATGAAATTTTTCTAAGGAGGGTAGGTTGTGATATTCCAAAAACTCTATATTTAATTAAATGAAATTCAAGATCAATTCAATGAAATTGGGTGTAAAATGAAGCCGGACTCATTTCGGGGCTAAATTAGGGAACCAAAACAACCTAAATCTAAGTAAAGTGACATAAACCAACTAATTGGACAACATATCCAAAAATTAGAACGATTGGTCAAGATTAGGGTTTTTATTTTTCAAACGCGCTTCAGGGAGGTCCATATTAGAAAGACTTAGCATTTAGGGTACTTCGGAAAATCAAAATAACCCAAAACGAAATGGGATGACATGAACTAACAAAATAAATAACATATCCAACAATAAGGACAATGGGCCAAGATTTGGATTTTCATTTCATAGTGCCTTCAATGCATTCTAAATAAGGAAAGTAAATGAAAACTAGTTTGGCCAAGCCATAGATCGAAATTCTTAATTTTTTTTATGTGATTCCCAAACTATAGGTTATAAATTATAATCCTTGTAAATAAGGAGATATTAATTTTTATTTGTTTTTTGTGAACCCATGAAGTCATGGCCACCCTAAGCATGTGCAAGTCACATGGGTGGAACACCATGGTCACGTGTACTTTGTCCCTACCAAAAGCTCCATGGGATGTTTCCTTTATTTGAATCCTTGTAAAATGATCCCATGTCCCATGAAAATGATTAAGTACACCCACATTAGTAGATGTTTTATATGGTCTAGAAACCATGATCCATGATTCCATATACACCTCTACTTGATTGTGTACACCCACACCTACTTAATCCAAAATCAGCTCATCTATGTACATGTGGGTGCACACATGTGAGCAACCCTGTTCAGATAGTTTCCTAGAACTAAGATGAGCATCTTTGACTATTATATGGTGTCCCCTCAAATCTGATAGTGTACACCCATGCTTGATGTCCAAGAAATAAGAGAATAAAAAAGTATTCCTTATGTGTTTGTATGATAAGCAAGCAAGGAAACCAAAAAGGAAAGTTTTCACGAGCACATATGGGACATCCCATTTGAATTAGAATGTGACTTAAACCTCTTTTGTGTTCACACATAATTAGAAAACAAGAGTGTGCTCATATATTTTGAATTAGAAAGCCATAATGGTCCCACTTGCCAACCATGAGGACACCTGCCCTCTTTATACAAACCGTCCCCTCTTGTTTGGAAACTTGCCCAAACTTTGTGAGGTACCCAAGACTAACCAAGATGTCCCCCTAGTGCTCTTGAACATCTATATAAACTCCCTCATGCTCTCATTCTTCTTATCTAAAAGCAAAGAGTTGACACTTCTCTCTTTGTTCGTTCTAAGCCCTTTTCTTGGCATCTCTTCTCACTTCTTTTGTGTTCACAAGTGAGAAGCTTTAATTTCAATCTTCTAGTGAGTTGTATTGAGAGCTTTTGTTGGTGGTTAAAAGTTCTTGAAGTTGTGAAAGTGGTAGATAAGGGAAACATTTGCCGAATTCAACAAGAAACTTAGATCAAGGTGGAGGGGATTTCTAGATCACTATCTTCTTATTTTGAATTCCTAGCATGTTCATGCATATTTAGTTTAGATTTTAGCATGTTTAATATCAGTTATCAGCATGTTTAATCATGTTTTATTTTCAATTTAGCATGTTTTTATGTTCTAATCACTCATGAGAGCATGCCATGTTTAGAATCTATGTTTAGGATTTATTTTAAAGTTTCAAGCATCCCATAGGATGTTTCCATGCTTTCTTGGTTGTTTAAAATTCTAAGATTTATATTCTAAATTTCTATTCATGATTATGTGATTTTAAACATGGGAAAGTGAAGATAAGAACCATGTGGTGCCATAGTGACCTGTATGAGTGCTATGGGTGTTCTTAACATATGCTTGGAGTATCTGGTTGTAAAGTGCAACTAAGGGATACTTGGTATGTGGCATCTAATGAAAAGTAACAAAAAAATGTCGTTCCATCCTAATGAGGGGGTGTCTAAATCAAGAACATCAAGGGAGTAGAACCCCTTTCAGTCATAACATCAAATTGAACCAATTTGATGTTTGAATCACTTAATGTTTAAAAGTATGTGAATTTGTCTATGATAGAAATTTGAAATAAATAAGCTAGTTGTTTGATGGATGATCTACTAGGCTGTGTGCTCATCCCTCATCTTTATTTTTCAAGAAAATGAATCATGAAGACTATGAAAATCTGATAGTAGCTATATTTAGAAAGTTGTTATTTTTGGAAAGTTTCCTTTTTAATGTAAGGGCATGTCTCCCAATTTTGAATAAGACTTCTACTGAATTTTTATGCTTAAAATTTTGAGTTATGTACTCTTGATTATGAATTCAATAATGTACTTCTTTATTTTCTTTAATAAATAAAGAGTTAGAAATATTCCTTTTTCTACTTGTAATGCCTTATTGAATTTAAAAATGGTCAAATTGGGTGAGGTACTCATGAAAGGTTCAATAAGAGTTTGAATAAAGGAATCAAGATGCAAGTTGTATAATTATAAATGTAACATATGACCTGGCCTGCCCTGTGGACAAATCCTCTAAGAATAAAGGGGCTACATCCGATTTAGTTTCTTGTTGGTTGGAGTGTTACAATTGGGCTCTTGAGCTCACCCGTTTTTCTACATTTTAGAAAAATAAAAATTAGATGCTACGTGGATAAATAGAGATTATTTTCATAGTTTTCTTTTCTATAGTTTTATCTTAATCTAGCATGCTGGCCCTAGTTCCCTTTTTATTGTTTTATTGAATAAGTTCAAAGGTTATGGTAACCATTGAATATTGAAGTGATTTTTCAAATAATGATATAAATTATTTCCTTGAAAGATTTCAAAGTATGTGTGTGTAATCTATATGAGTTGACATGTTGCAAGAAGTCTCATAGAGTTGGGATAGTGAAGAGTAAAGAGAATGAAAGAGATAAAGTAACGCATTGCCTCTCGAGTGACCCATGATGATTGATTCATATGTGAAGATGGGGTGCCTAATTTTGATACTATTGATTTGAAGATCGTATGGTAATTATGCCCTCCAAACTAGAAGCCAGATGGTATGGACCCTGATGAGGAGGTGGGGTGTTACAAACATAAAATCAGAGCTAAGTCAGTAGGTTACTGAGCTAGATGATTTCAGAGCTTAGGTGGCAGGTGCCAGGTTAGATGTTTAGAGCTTAATCGGTAGATTACTAGGCAGGATGCTTACTTAGATGCCAAAGGTGGTATCAGAGAAAAGTTAGAATTGTAAGTTGTGCCCTACATCCTATTTTTGAATTGAAATTATTTTTGAATAACAAAGCTTGTTTTTTCAAAAAAGTATATATATATATATGTATATATATTCTAAATATTTTTTTGGATTCGAATATTATGAGTTGAGTTGATAGTGGATAAGTCATGTCCCGAGTAAAGCTAAACATTGAAAGAGAGATGGGTTATCTCATTCGAGAAGGCCGGCTGCTAAGTAGACTCTGTCTTGCTGCTCAAGTGGAGGTTGTGTAATACCCTAGAATTTTGTCAAATAATTTAAAATAAATAAATAAGTTTGAGAAAATTAAATGAAATAAATCAAGTGAAAATAATTTCAAAGATTTTAAGAAATTTTCGG
>JAJIYU010002396.1:0-30459 GCA_030144865.1 Tinospora cordifolia
TATCATTTGATTGAAGCGAATAAAGAGTACTGGCTTGATGAAGAATTTCATGTTATCATTGAAATACATTAATCCTAATTTAATGAGAAATTTGAACTTGTAAGTAACTATATATCAATTGTAGTACTTATAAAGTTAATCCCACATAATTGACTTATGTGAAGCAAAAAGTGAATAATATCGATTCATTCATTTTTTTTTATTTTTAAAAAAATTAATGGTATAATTTGACAATTTATACATTTTTTTAATCTAACTCAAATAGAAAATAATATCGATTCATTTTAATCAGATAATATAATGTTAAAAATAATAGTAAAAAATTAATATAAAACTTATTTTTAAAATATAAAATCAATATATATAGCTATAATTATTTTATCACACGAAATTTCAATAAACTATACAAATAAAATAACTCTTTCAAAATAATATTATATGATAAATTAATTCAAATGAAAATCAAACATTTCTTTAGGATTAAATCACTATGAAGTAATAAAATTCAAAATGTACAGTCCTAGTAAAGATAAACCTAGCCTAACATAATTTAAAACAACTGATTGTATAATTCATTACCTCATTATCTAATTAACAGAAATAAAATCTAATAATTAATCCAAAACATCATATTTAATCTAAAATAAAATAATCAATGCATTAATAACACACACACACACATATATATGTAGGTATGTATTTATAGGACTCTCCTTCCTCCTCTTTTCTTCCTTCTTATCTTTTTAAACTTTTGCTTTCTTTTCAACTCCACATGGCTTCTCTTTCTTATCTCAATCCCTCTTGTAATACTTTGAGAAAATTCAAAATTTGTTAAATAAAATAAATATTTAACAAATATAGACAAACATGACATAAAATTTATGATATAAAAATCTTGAAAGACATCATTCATTAAAATAGGGCATTTTGAGACTAACAAGTGAAATTTGACTTTTTAGAGGCAAAATAATAATTTTAGAAAATGGCACCATTATTATTTTTGTCACATTAATTGTGCGTGGTCTCATAACTTAACACCTCTTTCATTCCCTTTAAACTGTGCGATGACTGTTTCACAGAGCAGAAGACACATATGATTGTCTTCCTTGCCTTTCCATTTTCTTAATCGACTGACTTGCAGAGCAACCATGGTGAGAACTCATAGAGGTCAAGACAACTCCTTACACCTCATGTTCGATATCCTCAAGGGGTGGAGTCTGAAAAAACCCCAATTGTCTAGTGTAAAGTCCTTTTGCTCATAATATAGTCCAACCACCAAATGCAAATTAGACTTTGAAGGTGAAGCACCTTGTTCTCTCATCTACACATTACCATGTAAAAATCCTTATTTTAATCCTTAAAAAAAAAGAAAATTAGTCAAATAAATAAATAAAATAAAATAATAATAGAAGAATATTTTTTTTCTTGTATCTTGTTTTCATTTCATCACATAAATCATAGAAAAGAACTTTTGATTTTCATCCAAAATTACTAAAATTATAAAATTGAAATTAAACCTCTAATTTTAGAAAATTAATTATATTTTTATAACTTATTTTATTATAATGAATAATTAAATTATCAAAATACACCACTATTGTAATTTTTATAGCTACTTGTAAGGCTTCATCTCTGCTTGTAAGTAAATATACATGATAGTTTCCCAATAAAAGTAAAGAAGTACTATTTTCCACCTCTAATCTATACAAACTTTAAGTCATATATGCCCCTGTGAATTAACATTTGAGTTTGGCGTATTTATCAACTGAATAAGATAGTGTTTTAGCTAACTTAGCCTTAGCCTCGACACATACTTTTCACTTAAAATTGGGGTTCTAATGGTAACTAGAAAACAATTCTAAGTTCATTAATTTCCTTAATGAATTAAAATTAACATGACATACATATTATGCCATAAATAAGAAGACTTCAACAAATAAATAGAAGACAAATCCTTATTATTATTATTATTATTATTATTATTAAGATTGTCCATTACAAGCATTACAATCATCTTAACTAACCTTCTTTCTAAGTACCCCTTTCCAACAAAGATACTATTTAAGGTCCTTTTGAATGTAAGGTACATGCAACACCTCAATCAAGGTAAGTTATTTCCTTGAGGTCACTTTGACAACCACCATGCCAAGTCCAACGATAGATGATGCGGTTGAAATTCTTATGATCAAATTATATCTGTAACACCCTAAAATTTTATTTGGTAATTAGATCAAATAAATGTAAAATAACATAATTAATTAAATAAAGTAAGTAATTAAATAAATCTAAAAAATAACAGTGTAAAATATGTACAATAAAATGTAAAAAAGGATAAGTAAACTTGAAACAATACACTGAAATCTGTATAGAATCCATTTTGGTTACCGCAATAATGATATTCACTACCGTGGTAGTGCATGATTTGCCTAAAAGAACATGTAAATATATTATGTTCTGGTTACTACAATACTACATTCCACGACCACAGTAATACATGAAACCTGCACAAAAACCATTATGTAAAATTTTCAAATATGTATGCTCATTCTAAAATCGTCACATACTAAAACTTTGAGGCCAAGAAACAAGCAAAATCAAATGAAGTAGGTTTAGGAAAGAATTTTACGAAGGAAACAATGCTAAGGATTCCTAAACCTATCCAAGGCAACCCTAACTCTATAAAAACCCATTATGAGCGCCCTTTATTCTCACTCTCATGCAAACACACGAATTTTTTTCTCTTCTTCCTTCTCCTAGCTGTCTTCTTGTCTTCCCGTTCTTCCTTTGTCCCCAAACTGTCACACACAACAACTCTAGCAGCAAGTGAAGAGTTGTGACACTCCAATTTCCGGTCCTTTAATTTTTATCACATTAGGGTCACATATGGAGAACTGTGCCCATTCTACATTAATTATCAATACATGTGTCACCACCAAGAATTGGGACATTACTATTCTCACATTCAAATCATGTTAAACACCTTCTGGACACACTAGAATTCGCATATGTGATTCATCGATCCTTTGAAAACACCAAAAAGTACTCATAGAAATATATAAATATAATCAGGTAAGTAAATTATTAACTTCCACATTAGACCAAATAAACATGAAAGAAAGTTTCCAAATGTAATCTCTAAAACATGGCCTGAGTGGCTGAAATCTAAACCATAAAGGAAGTGAAGAATTTAAATCAATCTGGAGGTCTAAATGTCCAATCCATTAAGATAGGGAAACACACTCATTACCCAACCCAAAAACAAGAGACATACCCATCACTCCATCTCCAAGAACTATGGTCACACCCATCATTCTATCATCAGAAACTAGGGACAAACCCATCATTTCTTATTACGAAAATAAACACAAAAATCCCCCATGGACCATTGCGTCGATACATGGTTCAATTCTCAATTTATCTTTGCTTGGATATCAACAAACATCTCATGACAAGCATAATTATCATTTCATTATATATAACGCATCACTGTACAATAACTTAATCATATTGATCATCTCATGGGAATATAAATAAAGCAATCATCATCTCATGTTATAAGAGCTTGTAAACACCTAGCATGGACATATAACATACATCATGCTCAATATTTAAACATACATCATGTTATTCTAGCATTTATGCATACATGCTATTCATAAATCATTCAAACAACATCTTAGAATGCTTTTAAGCTTTCATTTAAATTAACATACATCATGCTCAATATTTAAACCCAAATAATACAAATGAGCAAGGTAATTAGTTCAACCTATTGTTTGTTCCCTTGGACCCTCTTCTTGTTGCTTTAATAGTCTTTTGTGTACTGCAGTAGAAGAGAGGGGTATCGCGGTATCCATAATGTATAGGTGAGTGACAAAGAAATGAAGTAAACGCAGTACTACGGTAACCACGACATATGTGCGAAATGAATATGGTCTTAGACGTATTACCTATGCATTGTTGTTCACGAAGGCCTCACAATCCAAACCCCTCGAGGATTTGTGTAGTAATTCTCTTGTTAATGCTTGTGAGCCAGTTATAGGAGAATGGAATGGATTAAACTAGTATAGAATGCCTATGGGAGGAGGTTCGGGTTGATTGTAGGCAACTATGTTCAATTCGTGGAAGGAGATGCGTGACTGTAGGGTGAAACGACGAGATTAGGGTTTTTGCACAGCTATTCAGCATATTTACCATCGCATTGCCGCAGTAACATAGAATTTTGTTATTTTTGGGTTTTAAACCGCATTACTGCGACATTCCATGGCACTATTGCGGTAGCAATTGGTTGGTTACTAAGTAGTGTTCTGTTGTTGATCCTAGTTCACCAATCCTTTCATGCTTCCATTTGTATATTCTAGGTACCACGGTTACGTGGATTTTCTCAAGGTTTATTATATTTGAAATATTTTTATTACATTTATTTTAAATTATTAATTTTTTTTATGAATTTCTAGGTATTACAACAACCAACCTAGAAAACTACATCACAGTGGGAGTTCAAGCCTTAGAATCATCTTCTTGACGTTCTACAAGGTAAAACCAACCCCGAATTGGTTGATCACATTTTGTTCTTCGTTCTTTTGAGATTAGATTACCTTGTTAGCTATTTCTGAGATATGGTTTACTCCTATCATCAAACCAGAACCTTAGAAGGAGTCAAGAAGGATTTGTTGAAGCATACAAGAGAGTTGGCTGATTAAAGAAGGTATAATGACTCTATCTAGTCTCAATGCATGGTTCAAGGTCTAGAGCTTAAGGTATTATGATGCCAAGGACATAGGAAAACAAGGAATGGGAGAAAGATGCATGAAAGTTTGTTTTTCGTACTGATTACCACGGTATTGATCTCTATTATTACGGTACTACACTCATTTCCTCTTCTATTTTCTACACTCTCATTTTATTTACTTCGGTAATGAACTGTATTTTCTTCATTACATTTTGGTTACCGCGGTAATGTCGTTTACCTTCTCAGTTCTCCATTTTTGTATATTGCATTCTGATTATTGTGATACTCTAACGCGGTACTGTGGTATTTCTTTTACAATACAGTCTGGTTGCCACAATACTATAACATATCATTTATAATCCTCTTTGGTTACCATGGTAGTTGCGGTAATGCGTTTGTGTTCTTTTTTCATCTCTTGTTCACTCATTCTGGTTACTATGGTACTCCTTCCTCTTATCGTGGTATTGTAGTATCTTGGAATTTATGCGAAATTGATAGTTAAAATAAAATTAAAAGAAAATATTTTAAGCACAATGGACAACAAGAAATCCATAAAATGATGGCGTTTAAGACATAAAGTTCGATGTACAAGAAAATTGACAACTAGGACAAAAATAGATCACTGCATATTAACCAGCCATTAGTTACAGTGGTTGTGTCACTGATTACTGTGATAATGGCTTCAAAATGTAGAAAAGTGCGCAGTATCAATTATCATGATAGTTAAGATAACTAACATGGTAATGCGATAAAAACCCAAAATAGTTCAATTGTTCTAGCTACCGTGTTAGGGGTTTTGGCTACCGTAGTAATGCAATTAAAATAGAAATTTGGTGCAGTCTGGTTATTGCGGTAATGCTATTGCATTGTTGCGGTAGTGCGTGGGAAATATATGTAAACAGATGTGCACAAAATCCTAATTGGCGTTGCTGAACCTTGCAGCACACATCTGCTCCCACAAATCGAAAACAACCACCATCAGTTGATCCTTTCCTCCTCCCACACATGTTCTAAACCAATTTTGATCCATTCTGCTCCTTGTAGCTATTCGATAAGCAATGATAGAGGACGAGCTGCTTAAATATGTGAGGAGTTTGATTGCTACACCTTCAAGAACAGTTACAGACGAGGTAAGGCATTAGTGCTCACATGAAATGAATGTTTTATATCATTATTTTGCACTATCTAAGTAAATGTTCGTTCCCTTCAACATAACGTAGTCCCAGAATCACTCAAAGCACTCTTTCGAGGCGAATAAGGGAGACAACGAACAAGAGTGAGGTATAACATCTTTCCATTCATTATGATTTGTATTTTTAAGTGAAAAGGTTAGTGTACTGAAGTGCCATGCACAAGGGGGAAGATGAATGAAAGGGCTTGCACGAACATGTAGCTTTTTGGTGGGAATCGCATGATGTTGAGATCACTGCAAGTGCATAGGATTGCAATAGTAATACACAATGAATAATCAGATATAGTCCTCAGGGAACGGTATGTGGTTAATAATCTCAAATCCCAATTGAATTTCAATCTTAACTTTATTAAGGCTTAAAAGCAACGATTTAATACTTAAAACAAAATTCAAAAGGAAAATAAACAATCGCTGATTTTAAAACTGTATTAGTTAAGATTCTAGGATAGTAAGGTATTACGTATTTACCTTTAACCTTTATTTTAATTAATTTGAATTCTGTTTTCGTAGGTTACAACACTAGTCATCAAAACCTTCTCTCAAAGTGCCTTGATACCTATCTAGTACCACAAAGTCAACTAGGAAGATAAATTTATCAACCTTAGTGAGCACATTTTCAATAATCCCCCATGGATAAGTGAGAGAACGATCTACAAGCTAAAGGGTAATTATTGTAGGCTTTATCTCTAACATGCACAACCTCTGGTATACTGAAAGTGGCATTAAGTTTATGTTATCCCCCAAATCACAAAGAGCTTTCTCCACTTTTATTTTACCTATTTGGCAAGGAATACTAAAACTTTCCGGATCTTTTAGCTTCTGTGGCAGCTTTCTTTGAATTATAGCACTGCACTCCTCTGTTAGCTGCACAGTCTCATGATCTTCAAGTTTATACCTCTTGGACGTGACTTCATTCATGAATTTGACATAATTCGACATCTGCTACAATGCCTCAGCAAAATGGATGTTGATGTGAATCTTTTTAAACATGTCCAGGAATTGAGCAAACTGCTCATCTATTTTCTTTTTATAAAATCTTTGTGGAAAGGGTAATGGAAGAAGCTTAAGCTTTTTGTTGCCTTCAATAGTAATACCAGGAAGTCTGTTGTTCTTCTTTCCCTCATCAATAGGCACTATATCAGTTGGCTTTGTAATAACGGGCCCTTTAGAATGGGTAGGCTCATCAAGTGGGATAGTGGGATTGGGTTGGCTTTAGATCTCTTTGCTGCTTCTTGTGAATATGGCGTTGCAACTTTCTTTTAGGTTCACTTGAGTGTCACTCGAGAAGAAACTTCGCTGATGGCTAGGGAGTGTTTGGGCTATATGTCCCATCTAAGTCTCAAGGCTCTTGATTGTAGCATTTATGTTCCCTACTTGTACTTCCAACCCTGAAACTTTGTTATCATTCTGATCTATCCTCCCAGTCAATTCTTTAAAGAAACAAGCCTGCATATTCATAATCTCATCCAGTTTGTCCTCTGTAGATGGTTTTTTTCAATCACGCTCTGTGGAAGGACATAACTTGGTGGGGCTTGCTGCACGTTTTTGTTATTAGCATAAGATAAGTTTTTATGTTGACAAATCCCTAGATGATAATATTGAGGCATATTGTTCATTTGTTGCTGCCCTTGAAAGTTACCAAAACGGTTAAATGCATTGAGCTGCTCTATAGATACTTCTTGAGTAAAGGATGCTTTGTGAGCTTCAGCTATAACCAAAATAGATTAATTCTATTGTGGTTAAAACTGGCCATACCATACTTCTATGCCCATGAATTCATTTGGAGAGTCATAGAAGCTATTTATGCTTTTAGAGTTGTGATCCCATCAATTTTCTGTAGTCTAACGCTTTTCATTGAGTCTCTCTCTGTGCCATAGCCATAGGCATCAACTGTCATATCTTCCATGAGTTGTGTGGCCTCTATAGTAGACTTTTCCATCAAAGAACCACTAGTTGCTAAATCAACCGGGCTCTAATAGGTGGTGTTAATCCATTGTAGTACATCTGAATATGTAGCCATGGAAGATCGACATGCTGAGGGCATCTTCTCAATAAGTTTTTGAACCTCTTCCGAGCTTCATAGAGAAACTCAAGATCTGACTGCTTGAACAAACTGATTTTTCCCCTTAGTTGATGAACCTTCGCAAGAATGAAATACTTTTGTAAAAATTTTTGAGTCATCTCTTTTCAAGTGGTGATGCTACATGGTAGGAAAGTCTACAACCATGTCCTTGCTTTATCCCTTAGAGAGAAGGGAAAAAGTCTCAATCTCAATTGATCTTTAGTCACCTCGTTCATCTTGACAATATCATAGATTTTCATGAATGAGTTCAGGTGTGCTATCGAATCCTTAGTAGCTAAACCAAACTGTTGCTGCTGCACCATAGTAATTAAGGAAGGCTTCAACTTAAAGTTATTGGCGTTGATTGGCGTTCTAGCAATCCCAAAGTAATTATTATTCAACACGGGCTTGAAAATGTCCTAGAGTGCTGCTTAACCATTAGTGTCAATTGTAAATCTTCCACTCTCAGCCATATCAAATTTATGACTTCGAGCTTATAGTTGTAATTGCCTTAGTGTTTTCAATAAGTTAGGATCACTCAACCCTAGTGAATCTTTACTCATCCACAAACCTAAAACACCACAAGCAAAGAAAGTAGATTAAGCATAACCAATCAATGGATTAAATAATAAAAAGAATCAAATAAACTGAAATAAAGTAAAATAATAAAAATGCCTTAATTAAAATTCAACCAATTTCAATTGGTTTTAAGATTATTAACATCGTTCCTCGGCAACAACGCCAAAAAGTTGTTGAGATCACTGTAAGTGCACAAGATCACAATAGTAATACACGGTGAATTACCAGATATCATCCTCAAGGAATAGTATATGATTAATAACATCAAATCCCAATTTAATTTCATTCTTAACTTTATTAAGGCTTAAAAGCAAGGATTCAATACTTTAGCAAAATTCAAAAGGAAAATAAACAATCGTTGATTTAAAAACTGTATTAATTAAGATTCTAGGATAGTAAGATATCATGTATTCACTTTTAATCTTTATTTTAATTAATTTGAATTTTGTTCTTGTAATTTATTACATTAGTCATCAAAACTCTCTCTCCAGTCGCTTTGATACCTATTAGTTTCTTCCCTAATAACCTTTTTTAAGGTGTACAGTTAATAAACGAATGCAATAAACATAACAATCATGTACAACCTCCTATTGAATCAACAACCTCTCAGTCAATTGATTCTTCTAGGTCTATACTTTGATTATCCAATTGTTGAACCTCTCTCTCAAGTTAGTTCAACAATTTGATATTAGTTTATAAGTGGCTAGTCAATAAAGAACATTAAGAGCATAGAATATAAAAACAAAACCTCAAAATAAATTAATCAAAACAAAGATCAAAAGGTCCTACAATCTAAATTACATCCTATAAATTAAAAGAACTTAGCCAGACATAGTAGAGAAATCACAAATCAAAGAATTGAACACATAAAAAATCACACTAGAATTTTGATCTTGTTCTTCACATTCTTCTCCCTCGTTCTGCTTTTTCTACTATGTTCAACCATCAATAGAAATAAAGCTAGCAACTGAATAATGAAAAACCTAACAGGAGAGGTTACAGTGCTCTCCTAAAAATCCCATAGGAACCCTAATTAAATACCAACACAATATATTAATTTAATAACCCTAATTGCAGAATCGCAATCCTAGACCGCGGTAACATGATGTCGTCCAAAATCCAAAATTTTCACATGCAATTTTGCCAACCTCAATCACAGGACTGTGATCATGGTTGGGTGGACCATGGTCTTGATGCGCATGTTCTCGTTCTTTTTAATTTACAGCTTCGTAACACCCTGATTCCCCAGATCGAACCTTCCGCGCGCATTGTCAAGTCTCATGTAGAGATGCGCACCCATTTGATGGGAGAAGCCGTATGTGTGGGTCATCATCTGCCAAGAACCGGAGCACTGCTTAATTAATCTTGTCTTTATCTCTTTCTTTCTTTCAAAACTGTCTTTCCAGCTCTTTTCTCAAGTAATGATAAAATTAATTTAAATAGACGTGATTTTTTTTTCTTTTCACTGCAATAAAATTTCTAAGCAAATGAAATGGATTAGTGAAATTACAAGTAAAATGAGAAGCTTCAAAGTCTAAAATTTAAGCAGGCCAAAGATTTATGAATAAACCCAAAACATTTAATCACATTTAAATTGATTAGTTCAAAAAGAAAGGGGGCACATGCCCTGTTCAAATCAAATAAAGAAAAGATAAGATATATATAAAAAAAAGATTTAACAACCTTCAGTGAGGTTTCAACAAACTAATCAAGTCTTCCTTAGTATCGATCGACTCGTGCAGTGTCACATGTCACATGAAAAAAAAAAGTGGGGTGAGCTTGAGAGCCCAGTGGATCATATAGAACATTGCTAGCATTATTGAAACGAAAAATACAAAACATGGAAATACTTTCATTACATTAGGGTGTTTCAAACACTTTATTGTTTTTGTCGTAATTGTGAACGAAATCTTTGTTGCTTCAGTGCCACCTTCATGGTCTGGGACAATGTTCGGGGGTAACGCCCGAGGGCTGGTTACTTTTTGGGACCCTAACAGGAATATGAGGTCCAAAGTGACACCCAGCCCCATAGCCAATCTAGTTGGAGACACCCAAATGTTAGTCATCACTTCGATACATGGTTTTGGTCTTAATTTAATCTTATTTAGTTTCACATTTCATCACACCTCATTCCACACAATTGATACATCAAGATATGAAGATTATATCCATGTAATTCAAAGCAAGAAATCCCTCCATATTATCTAGGCATGAGATCACGATAAGAAATTTAAACATCCATTATGATATTTAAGCATTCGAATAATCAACCCAATTAATCAATGTTCATTCAAGCAGTCCTAGTATGCATCTATGCATCTAATTTAAACA
This sequence comes from Tinospora cordifolia, assembly GCA_030144865.1. NCBI lineage: Eukaryota > Viridiplantae > Streptophyta > Magnoliopsida > Ranunculales > Menispermaceae > Tinospora > Tinospora cordifolia. Next base: position 10,897 of record JAJIYU010002396.1, read on the forward strand.
CACATCATATTTTATATTTAAAGTTTGAATAATAATAGAAAGTACGGTAATCACACCCATCTTTTTTTTTTTTCGGGTCTCTTGTACCTCCACGCCGCCCTTCACCACCTTTTGATATTTAATGTGAAAAAAAAGTAACCCTTGAGTCCAACGTCGTTACAACTCGTTTGAATCAAACTTAAAATAGTTTTTTTGGCTTCGATATTTTATTTTATTTTATTTTATTTTTAAAGTACTCGCGAGATTCATATATATATATATTTGAAACGAGATCCCTCGTGTGGGTATGTACTATTTGATGCCCCTAACAATATTTCTTTCACCTCTAATGCATTCGAAAAAACAAATTTTTTGCCAAAAATAACTCGCAATAGTATTAAAAAATTATTAAACCTAAGTCTTGGGCATTCGAAAAATGCAAAGCTTCGCAAATAGGATTTCAAAATGTGAAGCTTCATTTGCGGGTCACAAATGAGAAGGTCTCACATTCACGAGCCTTGAATGCTAAGGGTTCAATGCAAAGGGCTATTTGCAAGTGTTGAAAATACTAGATCCGAGAATGTAAGATTTTACATATGACCATTCAAGCCTTATATCTAAAATACGAGATTTCAAAGCAACGATTTGAAAAAAAATGTGATGGTTGCAAAAATACGAGAGTTTCCAAAATATAAGATCTGAAAAGTGAGGTTTCCAAAATGCAAGAGATTAAAAAATGCGATGTCTAAAATACAAGATATCAAGGCGGGGTTTTCGAAAGCGAGATCTCAGTTTCTCATTCACAACAACGCACACATCAATCTAAAACACTAAACTATGAACATCAAAATGCAACAGTATCGGAAATCAAAGGCTATATTGCATTTTGTTGTTGTTCTCCATAGGTTTGAGTTCGTGAATCTGTTGTAAGGGTTGTTTTTCGTAGATTTGAGGTTGCGAATATGTTGTGAGGGTTTCAGTGTGCTCAAATCCGTTCAAAACCCCAACGAAATCAGATAAACAAGATTCGAAGGCTAAGCAAGAAACTTGAAATCTAGGGCATCATTTTTTTTGCATATCTGAGCCTAGAAAACACAATTCCTCTATTGTCTGCCCTCTTTGTTCTCACCAGCATGTAGCAGTCGCTTCTTCTTCTTCTTCTTCTTCTTTTCTCTTCTTTGAATAGAAAACGTAGCAGCGTCTTCTTCTTCCTTCATCCTCTTCGTCTGTCATGTAGGAAATGCACAATAGAGTGCGTCTTCCTTCTTCATTCGTGCAGAACACGCACAACAAAATGCAGCTAGTTCTTTTTCTTCTTCGCATGAATCGCAGCAGCACTCTACTTCTTCACGCATAGATCGCAACAGATCTGTCTTTGTTCTTCATTTCTTCTTCTTCTCACAGAGAACACAACGAGCTTCTTCTTCTTTTGTGCAGGGAACGCAACAGTAGCCTGCGTCTTCCCTTTTCCTTCGTTCTTCTTCTCTCTTTCTTTGTTGTTCTTCACGCTTTCTTCTTTTACCCAGATTTCTAATTTTGTTTTTTTTGTTTTTTGTTCTTTCTTTCTTTCCTTTTATTTTCTTGCCCAAGATTTGAGTGAAGAAAAATAAAATTCCATTTGATTATATATATATATGTATATTGGTGAAAACTATTTATTTTAAAGAGTTTGATTTATTTATTTATTTTTCTTCGCACATCCTATGCCTTCGTAACCATGCGATTATCCCTTATTTTGATTGATTATTATTATTATTTGTTAAACTATTTAGTTATTTTATTTTATATTTTTAAGTCTTCGACGCAACGTGTATGCATTATAAAATTTTGAGGTATTGCAACTTACTCCCCTTAAAAGAATTTCATCCTCAAAATTTAAAAGAATAGGTTATATGTATGATGTTGTCTGGTCAAGTGTTTTTGGGTACTTCGTCCACATCTCGCTCTCCAATTCCCAGGTCGCCTTTCTAGATCATGATGCCTCCACAACACCTTGACCAAAGGAATGTCCTTAGTCCTGAGACTCTACACCTTGCGGTCTAGTATTATGACTGCTGGTTTTTTGCAAGTTGCATTGTCTTGAAGTATGATCTCCTCCTAATTTATGACGTGAGATGGGTTTGGCTCGTACTTTTGCAGCATTAACACATAGAGTACATTATGAATCGAGGACATATGATTCAACAAATCCAACTCATAGGAGCATTCACCGATCCACTTGAATATCTTGAACAAACTGATGAATCTCGGTGCTATCTTCCCCTTGATTCCAAACCATTTAATCCCCTTCTGTGGATTAATCTTTAGGAAAACTCTGTCACTTGATTGAAATTCTAAAGGTCTTCTTCTTTTATCTACATAGTTTTTCTGCCTACTCTGAAGTGTAATTAGCCTTTTTTCTAAATCTTTTTTACCTAAGTGTTCATTTTTTCTACCAACTCTAGTCCTGTGAGAACTTGATCCTCAAAGTCTGCCCAACAAGACGGTGATCTACAAGGTCTGCCATAGAGCGTTTCATATGGTGCCATCTGTATGCTCGCATGATAACTATTATTATAGGAGAACTCTACCAATTGTAGGTACTTGCTCCAATTGCCATTGAAATCAAGGACACAAGCTCTCAACCTATGTTCTAATATCCAAATGACCCTTTCACACTACCCATCAGTTTGAGGATGGAATGTAGTGCTCATGGTGAGCCAGCTTCCTAACTCTTTTTGTAACCTTTACTAGAACTGAGATGTGAACCTGGAATCTCTTCTAACACAATAGTCTGGGAACACCATGCAGTCTTACAATTTCATTGACGTATAGTTCTCTAAGTTTTTCAACTGCATCTGTAGATCGAATATGTAGGAAATGAGCTACCTTCGTCAGTCGATTGATGATTACCCATACGATGTCTTCTCCTTTCTAATTCCTTGGTAGGCTACTAACGAGATTCATTGCAATATTATCCCATTTCCATTTTGGTACTGGGAGTGATTGCAACATCCCTAAAGGTTTCTATGCTCTGCCTTCACTTGCTGACAAGTCAAACATCTAGAGACATACTTGGCTATGTCCCTTCTCATACCTCTCCACCAATATGTCTTCTTTAGATTCTATTACATTTTGTTACCTCCCAAATGCATTGTGTGCTTAGTTTGATGAGCATCATCCAGGATGGTTCTCTCACTCTGCCCATTTCTTGGTACACAGACTTTATTCCCAAGCCTCAGTATAACCCCTACATCAATTCTGAACTATGTATGTTTGCTTTGCTTGACACCCTTTGTGAGATCAAAAATCCACTTTTCACTTTTCTGCTCATCTCTGATTTGGTGTAAGAAATCTGGTTGGCAAGTGATAACATACAAATACACTCGTTTCTCATCTAATGTAATACCCAAGTTGTACTCACTAATCAACTAGTACATCGGCCACCACATTGGCCTTGCTTAGATGATAGTGCAGCTAAAAATCATAGTCTTTCAAAAACTCTACCCAACTTCGTTGCCTCAAGTTTAATTCCTTCTAGGTATAAATGTATTTCAAGCTCTTATGATCTGAAAATAGATTGAAACTCTCCCTATAGAGATAACGTCTCCAGATCCTCAGTGCAAACACAATTGCTGCCAACTTTAGATCATGGGTAGCGTAATTCTGCTGTTGGGTCTTCAATTGTCTTGAAGCATAAGCTACTACCTTTCCTTCTTACATCAACACCGTACCCAATCCAATCAATAAAGCATCAGTATATAGGGTGTACCTCACACCATGAGTAGGTGTGAATAGGACAGGTGCCAAAGTTAATATTTTCTTAAATTCTTGAAATAACAGTTCACATTTATCATTCCAGATGAATTTATCTCCTTTTCTGGTTAACTTGGTCATTGGTCCAGCCAATTTTGAAAAATCTTGGATGAACCGGCGGTAGTATCCAGCCAAACCTAGGAAGCTTTTGATTTCTATGGCAGTTATAAGCTATTTCTAGCTTGATACCATCTCTACTTTCTCGAGGTTTATTGATATCCCTTTTGCCAAAACCACGTGGCCAAGGAACTTGACCCTTTTCATCCAGAACTCACACTTGCTAAGCTTGGCATATAGTTCATTTCTTCTTAGCACCTCTAAGACAATATGCAAATGCTCCACGTGCTCAACCTCTGACCTAGAGTAGATTAGAATGTCATCCACAAACACCACAACAAATCGATCTAGGTACTATTTGAAGACTCTATTCATCAGATCCATAAATGCATCTGGTGCGTTGGTCAAACCAAACGACCTCACGGTGAACTTGAAATGCCTGTGTTGAGTTTTAAAGGTTGTCTTGTATATGTCAGACTCTCTAATCCTTAACTGATGATACCCTGACCTTAGTTCAATCTTGGAGAAGTGAGTAGCTCCCCTCAACTGATCAAACAGGTCCTCTATTCTAGGCAACATGTATTTGTTATTTATTGTTGCTTGGTTTAGCCTCTGGTAGTCCGCACACAATCTCAAGGATCCATCCTTTTTCTTCACAAACAATACTGGAGCTCCCCATGGTAACTCATTGGGTCTAATAAATCCCTTCTTGTGGAGCTCATCCAATTGTGTCTTCAACTCAATTAGTTTTACCAGTGCCATTCTATAGGGTGGAATGGTTATGGGATTATTGTCTGAATGCAACTCCATCTTGAACTCCAATTGTCTGTGTGGTGGGAGTCTAGGTAGATCATTTGGGAACACATGTGCATATTCTTGTACAATAGGTATCTCCTGTATTTTCCTAGGTTTTCCAACATTCTTTTCTAACAATTGTTTGAAGTCCTCTTTTTGTCTTATAGAGTATAACATGGCCAATATAGTACTCCTTGACAATCTCTACATGTCCCTACTTATCTTTAGTACCTCATCAGATGGTAACTTCATAGTCCATCTTCGTCTCTAACAGTCGATCTATGCTTGATATTGGGTCAACTAGTCCATACCCAATATCACATCATATCCATGAAAATGGAGTGCACGGATATTAGCGGAAATCAGCTTATCCCCAAATCTAAGGTCACATCTACAATAATCTCATCAAACTCACCACAGTCTCGACGGGCGTGGCTACATCTAATGTTACTAACAACGAACTAGTTACCAATTGTAATCTATCTACTAGGTTCTAAAAAATGAAGGATCTAGTGGCACCTAAATCAAACAAAACTTGCACAGCGACGCCAAACAAAAGAAACGTACCTTCCACTACTGGAGTAGGATCAGTCTGGGTGTCTATGACATACAGTTGGGTCTGATTTCTCTAATGTGGCTGGGACTGTGGTTGTTGTCTTTGCTGTGGATGACTACTCTAACCACATGTTTGCTGGTGCTAAGGGGTGGAGGTGGTGCTCTGGTAGGACAGTGCCTAACAAGATGCCTTATCTAATTGCCCATAAAACATAACTCTTATTTCTTAGCCCTCTCTTTGATCATCAGTTGCACGGTCTGGTCGAACCTACTGGGTCTGTTGCCTATCATAAGTATGTGTCTGGCCCTGAACCTGAGTCACTTTGTACCCATCCTGCCTACTCTTCTTCTTCTGCATGGCTCCCGCGGATAACCTTGCTATGACCTGTTGTTTCTGTTTCTCGATGCATGCTCATACTCAAGGTCTCGCTAAACAAACTGTGTTCTCTCTACTGTCTCTTTTAGGGTAGTCAACTTTAGAGGAGTATAATCCTTTTGATCTCTACCTTTAGTCCCTCAGTGAATTTGTTGGTCTTGGACTGCTTGTCTCTAATCAACTTAGGGACAAACCTAGATAGTTGAGTAAATCTATACTCATACTTGGCCACTATCATGGTATTTTGAATCAGTCATATGAACTTAATCTGTAACTATCTAGTCTTCACCGTAGAAAAAAAATGACCATAAAATAAAGCCTTAAACTACTCCCATGTCATGATAGACTCATCCACTGTGGGGTCATTCATAATCATCTCCCACCAATGATAGGTGGGTCCAACAAACTGATGCACTGCTAGTACAACACTCTTGGCTCTAGTAACCCTCATAACATTTAAATGCTTGTGCATCTTTGTTAGCCATACCAGTCATGCCTTGAAATGCACTGGGTCGGAACTTCTGAAATTCAATTAATAAATCCTTCTGTCCCCTGTCATACCATGTTAGTTGGTCATGTGCGACTGGACTGGCGGGAATCGGTCCTTGATGAGTCTGGGGCTGAGGCTATGCCTTTGGCTGTAGCTGCATCGGTATCGATGGCTATAGCAATGGCCGTAGGATCCTCACGACTGACTCTACTACTCTCTGAGTGTTCTCAGTGATCATCTCGGGGGTCAACATCAACCCTATTGGTGCTGCTACCACTGGTGTGCCATTATCTTTCTACCTTGATTTATTGGTGTTCTCCTCTCTAACCGTAGCTTTTACCACCGTTTTTCTAGTTCTCACCATTATCTACAAGTTGAAAGTCACTTTTAGTATTCAGTAGTTTAATCATAATGAAACAAAAAAATTTTCAACATTCAAAGGTATTTATATTAAATCTCAACTTCAACTTGGGTTATGCAACCCTTTTCTCAACACTCTAGACACCAAGTGCTTGTGCAACATGTGACAATCTCCATCTTTCAAAGTACTTATTCCTTATCTTGCGACGATTTGGTCGAAACCATGTTCTCGTGTTATTTGCACTACCATAGCTCTAAATTCATGCTTTTAAGTTCTCACTTTTTCTGTGGCCTGTTGGTTTATGCTTCTAAGTTGTACTTTGAGGTTTCCATCCCTCATGTGTGTTTTTAGGGTACTAGATTAGCTTGGTTTAGTGGGGCAATACTCAAACTACCCATACATATATAGCAAGAAATCACTCACTCAATCAAGCAAGCAATACACGATAGTATAATGAAATTTTAAGCTTCCATTTATGCCTCTGGGTTCGTGCGTCCCACACCACTTAGAGATTTCACTACACCCACACAATTTTACAAATGTCTTGATTTCTAAGGCTTCGTAAGCCCCACTATGCTTAACCATCCCATACCAATCAAACACGATGCGTACAAGTTCTTCTAAAGATATCGATCATTCACCAAACATGGTCTTCAATCTTCGAGTCCAGAATTCCTCCACACTCCCAAATTCCTATGCATCCCATACCACATAAAAACTAAAGATACAGGATCCTCTTGATCTCATATCCTGACCAATCAAGTGTTCGTTTTCACACATTTTCAGTCTCTAACTTATGTTCTATTAGCTTTTATTCATGTTTATGATCCACTGTGCCCCCGTGGCAACACCCATTCTTTATCTACTATCTCTAAGGTCTCAACGTTCGGCTGAAAAGTTCTTTCGCCAAGTTAACTAGCAACCTAACCACCTAAAGCAACATGTATACATTTAATTAATCATTCGCCCAATATACCTAACTAGGCTCTAATACTAGCTTTGTAACACCCCGGTTTCCCTAGATCGAACCTTCCTCGCACATCATCGGGTCTCACTCGAAGATACACGCCCATCTGGCGGGATAAGCTGTAAGTGTGGGTTGTCGTCTATTGAGAATTGGAGCACTACTTAATCTTTTCTCTATCTCTTTCTTTCTTTCAAAACTGTCTTTTCAATTCTTCTCTTAAATAATGATAAAATCAATTTAAATAGATGTGAAATTTTTTTTCTTTTCACTGGAATAAAATTTCTAAGTAAATGAAATGGATCAATGAAATTATAAGTAAAATGAGAAGCTTCAAAGTCCAAAATTTAAGCAACCCAAACATTTAGGAATAAACCCAAAACATTTAATCACATGTAAATTTGATCAGTCCCAAAAGAAGGGGGCACATGTTCTGTTCAAATCAAATACGTAAAAGATAAGATATACAAAAAACATTTAACAACCTCAAGTGAGGTTTCAACAAAATAATCAAGTCTTCTTTAGTATAAGTCGACTCATGTAGCATCACATGTTGCCTAAAAAAAAATGGGATGAACTCGAGAGCCTAATGGATCATATAGAACATTGCTAACATTATTCAAACTAAAAATACAAAATTCGCAAACACTTTCATTACATTGGGGTGTTTCAAATCCTTTATAGTTTTCATCGCAATTAAGACCAAAAGGTTTTCCTTTGTGGTTCGGAGATAAAATTCGAGGGCCGGTTACCTTTTGGGACCTTGACGGGGGCGTGAGGTCCAAAGTAACACCCAGCCTCGCAGCCAATCTAGTTGGGGATGCCCACGATGACACCCAAAGGCTGCTCATTGCTTCGATATGTGGTTTTAGTCTTAATTTAATCTTCTTTCGTTTCACATTTCATCACACATCATTCCACACAATTGATACATCAAGATATGAAAATTAAACATGTTAGACATCCACGTAATTCAGAGCAAGAATACTTCCATGTTATCTAGGCATGCAATCACGATAAGAAATTTAAACATCCATCATGTTATTTTAGCATTCAAATAATCAACCCAATCAATATTCATTCAAGTAGTTTTAGTATGCTTCTATGCATCTAATTTAAACATACATCATATTTTATATTTAAAATTTGAATAATAATAGAAAGTATGGTAAGCACACCAACCTTTTTTTGGGGTCCCTTGCAATTCTGCGCTGCCCTTCACCACCTTTTGATTTTTAATCTGAAAAATAAAAATTATTCTATTGAGTCCAACGCGCCTACAACTCATTTGAATCAAATTTAAAATAGTTTCTTGGGCTTGGCTATTTTTATTTTATTTTATTTTTAAAGTACTCACAAGGTTCATATATATATATATATATATATATATATATATATATATATGAAACGAGATCCCTCGCGTGGGTACACACTATTCGACTTCCCCAACAATATTTTCTTTCACCCCTAATGCATCCAAAAAAAATTTCTTTAAAAATAACTCGCAATAATATTAAAAAATTATGAAACCTAAGTCTTGAGCATTCAAAAAATTCGAAGCTTCCTATGCGGGTCACAAATGAGAAAGTCCCGCATTTGTGAACCTCGAATGTTGAGGGTTCAATGCAAAGGGCTATTTGCGAGGTTTGAAAATACTAGATCTGAGAATGCAAGATTTTACGTATGATCATTCAAGCCTTATATCTAAAATGTGAGATTTCAAAGCAACGATTTTACGAAAAAGGTGATGGTGGGGAAAATATGAGAGTTTCCAAAATACAAGATCCAAAAAGTGAGGTTTTCAAAATGCGAGAGATTAAAAAATGCGAGGTCTAAAATACGAGATCTCACGGTGAGGGTTTCAAAAGCGAGATCTCAGTTTCTCATTCACAACAAGGCACACATAAATCTAAAACACTAAATTATGAACTTCGAAATGTCGAAAATCCAAGGCTGTACCAAGTTTTGGTGTTGTCTTCCACAGATTTGAGCTAGTGAATCTGTTTTGAGGGTTGTTTTTCATAGATCTAAGCTCATGAATCTATTGTGATGGTTTTAATGTGCTCAAATCCTTCCAAAACCCCAATGAAATTAGATAAACAAGATTCGAAGGCTACGCAAGAAACTTGAAATCTAGGGCATCTATAACAACCTGAGCCCACTGTGTACCGATATTGTCCCTACCTTAGCCGCCACTGACTTGGTGTAAGGTTATGTTCTTGACAAGACTTGAACTTGAGTCTTCCAAAAGCGCTCAACACTAGTAAGGCTTGCAATTACTCAGTTAGCCCAGACATCGCTCTAGTCTTGGATCAATGTGAAATATTACAACATCATTTTTTTTTGTAGATTTGAGCGTAGAATATGAGATTTCTCTGTTGTCCGCCCTCTTCGTTTGCACTAGCACGCAACAACAATCATTGCTTCTCCTTCTTCTTTTTCATTTTTTCTCTTTGTTGCACAGAAAACGTAGCAGCACCTTCTTCTTCCTTCATCCTCTTCATCTATCGCGTAGGAAATGCCTAGCAGAGTGCTTTTTCCTTCTTCGTTTGTGCAGAACACGCACAACAAAATGTAGCTCGATCTTCTTCTTCTTTGGGCGAATTGAAGTAGCATGCTGCTTTTTCACGCACAAATTGCAGCAGATCTGTCTTCGTTCTTTGTTTCTTCTTCTTCTCTGTAATACCTCGACTATTTTCTGTATATACATGTATGCATATGTCATTTAATTGATTAATTGGTATAGACACAAGCATATATATTAATTAGTACCTAAGTATGTGACACTTTATTGGTGCATATGCATATATATATATTTGTCATTGATATGCAATTAATTAATTGGCAAAGAAGTATATAGGGATATGCATTAATTAATATTAGACATATAGAAATGTTGGGTAAATATACTCTTCTCTATTTAAATAAGAAAATAATATTTTGAATAATATACTTAGTATGATATTAATATAGAAAAGTATGTGTGTAAAGTATTAATTAGATGCATTCATGAAAATAATATTTTATTTAGTATGATATTAATATATATATATAGAAAAGTATATGTGTAAAGGAAATGCATTCATGAATATAATATTTTATTTAGTATGATATTAAGATATGCATATATTATATAGAAGAATATATGTGTAAAGGAAATGCATTCATGAATATAATATTTTATTTAGTATGATATTAAGATATGCATATATTATTTAGAATACATGTGTGATATTAAGATATGCATATATAGAAAATGATAGTCCCACATTGAAAAAATAAACAAAACTAGTTGAAAAATGACTCTATATAAACCTCCCTACTCCACCCATTTTATTCATCCCAAAGCAAGAATCGAAATTCCTCTTGCTCTCTCTTTGCCTCCTTCTTCGCAACCTCAATCCTTGTTCTTCTTTTCTTGAGCTATTCTAAATAGCTTGTGAAGTAGTAGAACCGAAGTGCTACACAAGTTAGGAAGCGATTTTGAGGTGAATTTCTTTCCTTTCTTTTAATTTATTATTTTGATTTAAATAATGCTTACTTGCTTTATTAGTTTAAATTTATTCTTGTCATTTTTATTAATGTTTTTCAATTATTATACTGCTTATGACCAAGAGAGTATGCTCTGTAGTTGCGTCTTATACGATCTTTTACATCAGAAATCAAAAGTTAATATGAATGTTATACTGTTGGAGTTATTATTTATCATGCATCATTATGCTGTTGATGACCAAGAGAGTATGCTTTGTAGTTGCGTCTTGTATGATCTTCTACATCAAAAATCAAAAGTTAATATGAATGTTATACTGTTGGAGTTATTATTTATCATGCATCATTATGTTGTTGATGACCAAGAGAGTATGCTCTGTAGTTGCCTCTTGCACGATCTTCTACATCAGAAATCGAAAGTCAATGTTTTCGTGAATGTGAATATTATTGCCGTTGTAATAATTATTTATTATTGCTCCTAGACACAAAAATAAGATTAAATAAGATTTCAACCACGTACTGGTATAGGGGACTTTCTATGTTCTATGTAGAATTGGAACTGGCTGTCAATACTGACAACAGAATGGAATGGGTTTCAAGAATGATTCCACTAGAGATGGGTTTGAGTTTCAGAATTGATCTCTCCCAAGATCTGGAGCACAGAGGTTGTTCTCGTTTGGTCTAAATTACAACTAAAACAATATGTTGTTTCAATTGATTTAATCCTTGAAAGTGTTTGATATGCTTGTATTATTTGGTTGAAATAATAAATTAAATAGACGGAATGATTCACTAGGCTTTTTAGCTCAACCCCCTATTTTTCACATTTAGGAAATTAACTTATAAGCTAACGTGGAGAATTATTTATTCTTTTATGTATTTCATTGTAGGATATGTGGGCCCAAACTAAATTATGTTTTTCAGTTTTGAATTTATATTCGCTATAATTGATCATTGTACTCATAATTTTTGAATAAATAAATGAAGGATCTTATTTATTATGATGTCATTTTGTACACAGACTAATGTACACAGGAACGCTCATGGATTTGGGTCTAAGAAGAAGAAAATGTAGCATGAACCCGTCTCCCGGGGGACCCAAGATTATTAATCAAAGAAAATTAGACCATTAGATGATGTAGATGATGGGGCTTTGGAGGTGGGGTGTTACATTCTCATAGAAAACACAAGGGGCTTCTTCTTCTTTTGCGTAGGGAATGTAGTAACAACTTGCGTCTTCCCTTCTCCTTCCTTCTTCTTCTCTCTTTCTTCATTCCTCGTTTCCTCTTCTTCTTTCTCTATTCTTCACGCAAGAACACAGCTCAGCTACATTCTTTCTTCTCCATTTCTTCCTTCACGTAGATTTTTGTTTTTTGTTTTTTTTTCTTTTTTTGGTTTCTTGTTCTTTCTTTCTTTCTTTTTATTTTCTTGCCGAAGATTTGAGTAAAGAAAAATAAAAGTCCATTTTATTTTATTTTATACACACACACACACATATATGATGAAACTTGTTTATTTTAAAGATTTTGATTTATTTATTTATTTTTCTTCGCACATCCTGTACCTTCGTAACCATGTGATTCTCCCTTTTTTATTAATTATTATTATTATCATTTGTTAAACTATTTAGTTATTTTATTTATTTTATATTTAAGTATCTGAAACGATGTGCATGCATTATAAAATTTTGGGGTATTACAATCTTGTTGTGTGAAATGAATGGGCCTTGAATGCTTGGGCTTAGACGCTTTTGGGTTGGATCCTCATTTGGGCTGCTCCTTCCTAGTTATTGGCTTATAATGTAGGGCCATTTGCTTAGACTTGTTTCATGTGCAAAGATTCACAGGTTTAAGCCCTCTTCTACCTTTATTTTCACTTTCTTTCCTTAATGTCGACCCATGTATCTTCACCCATTTAACCTGTATCTGCATAAACCACTAGAAACCTTTCTTGAGCATTATATCGCACATAAAAATACATAAAAACTGTTTTGAAAATTTTTAAATACTGAAAACATGCAATCTTAATATAAATGCTTATGCACCTAACTATAAACAGACATGTCCTAACTCCTATCAAACCCATACAAAACACATACAAAATACAAATAAAATAGTTAGTATGCAATGCAACTAACACATGACTACTGTAATAGTGCTCTACACACACAAAATTTCCCTTTGGTTATTGAAACAGTTGATCACGGTAATGCGTCTAAAACCTTACATGTTGCGTACACTCGTGAGAATGAACAACTATGGTATTTCTCCCTTCTACTAACATGTTTAGGGATAGAAATACATGATATTCACCTAATCATGCCCTATTACACAAACCACATGATGTAATTACACGGGAATCATTAGACTTTGACTATATACTATTTGGGTACTACAAATATTGAGAGAATGATTTGTGATCCTTAAAGGGTTGAGGACTCAAGAAGATTTGGAACAATAGAGTGAAGCTTAAAAAGTGATCGAACAAGAAATAGGTGGAGATGTCTATCCACACTCTTTAATATTATTATAGTCTTAAATGTGAAACACAATTGTATATTTATTTCCATTAAATATGTAGCAACATGCTAGAAATATAATTATAATTTGCTTGAATGATTACTTGTTTGAATGATAACATGCTGAGTGTATTGAACATGCTTGGTACTTTTGAAACAAGTCACTAGATGCAATGTAGGATGAATTACATGTATTGTGTGATTACATGCATTACTTGCAGTTTATTTTATGAGTTCATATATAGAAGTATTAACATTGTGAAGTATGCTTGTAGTAACTAAGTAAAGATTGACTAAGAGATCTAACCACGTACCGAGGCGGTGATATAGATACTGTGGTCGTAGTCTGGTATCATTGTAGGTATTCTTAACCCAAGGCAGGTCTTAGGCTGCTATAGCAATAGTAAGAGGGGAATAATTGTCGAGTTGAGACTTTATTCTTGAGATAGGGTTATGAATAGGTAATTGGCCTGTGGACGTTACTTTTGATATTCTACCTAATGGGAAATATCGAGGAAAACCCTTTCAACCTTAATGTCAACTTAAATAATTGAACTGCTTAAAACGCAGAAAAACATTATTAATTCTAAAATCTATTTTTTCATATTGTAAAAGTCCTTATTTATTTTTAACCATTATTATTATTATTATTTTTGTGACGTGTACATATTCAAAAAATTCTGGGGTGTTACAATTAGCTACTTAACCTGTATATAAAAAATTCTTGGTGTGGAAGAAAAGATGGAAATATCTTTCAAGATGTTTTGTTACTATGCTCCACCATGGAAACAATTTCTTGAGACTATCAAGGAGTGAACATTTGACTTTGCCCCAAACTTCAACCTTTGTAAATCATGATTAATTAGAAGAGTTCGAGAAATTTGAGAGAATTTTTGTAGAAATTTGAGAGAATTTTTGTAAAAATTTGAAAGAATTTTTGTAAAAAATTGCCACTTAGAGTAATTAAAAATATTTATGTAAATGCTAAAATATGATTCATTTCTATTAAAAAATGATAAAAAGCAAATATAAATTGACATGCTTTGCACATAAAAACATGAATATAATGGTTTTGAATGTGTATTTTAACATTGACAATATTTAATGTCAATCCATATGTTACAAATTTTACATTATTTACTTGTATATTCCACGGGTTTTACAAAAATTTGCCAATTTGCCAAAATCTTCAAAGTTCTAATGAATTTCATCAAAATCTTTGAAATTTCATGAATTTTGCCAAAATCTTTTAAGTTTTTGTCAATTTTTGTAATTTTTTTTAACAATTAGACTTTGGTTCAATAGCAAAAAAAGAAGAAGAAATAATTAATTATATTCTATTAAATATTGGTGAATTTTCATTCCTTGGAGATTGTTGTGAACATGAAATTTGATGAGAAGCCCAAATGGTCAAAACTAATAGCAATATTTGAGGGATTGATGTCACCAAATCTCTCTATGAGCTTGATGAACACAGATAGCACTCAAAAGTTTTATAAATGTCCATACATAAATGTGGAGGTGTCAAATATATGTCATTGCTTGTGTAACACTTTTCTTTTTATTTCTCAAGTAGCATCACATTATCCTTCCAATTGGCCAAAAATGTTGTAGGTTGACCATTAAGGAAGAAGACAATGGTCCAACCAAGGAAAAAGGTCCCATTAATGTTGAAAAGTTGTTGTTTTGTTTTAGCACTTTATTCCTCTGATTTATATGCTCATCTGTTCCTCTATTTTAGTTGTTGTTTGTCTATTAGCATATGGTTGTGAGTTGCTATTAAGTGTTGTTATTCAGTTATGAGCTAATGAATGAGATTAGGGCATGTGTTATAGTTAGGAGAGATTGTAAGTATAAATAGAGAGATTGTGTAATATGATACAATGACTTCTTCTTCTTCTTGAAGGAAATACAAAAAGTCATTCTTCTCTGTTTGCATTGTTCTTCTTCTTTCATTTTCTCTTAATCCTGTTATGGTATTAGAGCAGGCCAGTTCTGTTTCTATAACAAATCCTCAAAGAATGTTTGTAGGATCTCCAAGAACTCTAAATGGAGTTTCAAGGTTTCTTAATTCTATAAAAATTGAGTTGAATGTGAAGCTTGATCACAACAATTATCTGTTATGGCGACAACAAGTTCTTGTTGCAATTTGTAGAAATTGATTGTCTTCCTTTATAGATCAAGCTGCAGATCTACTAGATCAATTGAATTTAAATGGAACAGTTAGTGATTTGTTTCTTGATTAGAAACAACAAGATAAGATACTATTATGTTGGATACTTTCTTAAATTAGTCAAGAACTCCTTCCAGAATTAGTATGCTGTTCCACTACTTGTAAAGCCTGTAAAAGTATTGAATCCTGTTCACTTGTCAATCGAAAACCAATGTTATGCAACTAAAATTTCAGTTGCAAACCTTGAAAAAAGGAGGACTTTGATCAAGAAGAAGAACATTATGGATTCTTTGGCATTTGCTAGTTATGTTATGAAGATGATGATAACGTATTGTCGATCTTGAGTGGATTAGGACCAGAATATGATAGTTTCATCATTCCAGTTACATCTATGCCTTTTAACTACTCAATGTATGAAATATCTGCTTTCCTTCTCAGTCACGAAGCTCAAATAGATTAACAAGATTAAGTTGATCCTATGATTGCCAATCTAACCATCACAAAGAAGAATGATTCAAATGCACAATCAGAATCTGGTCATACTGGTAGAAGAATACCTTCTAACAATAGTTGGCATGGCAGAGGACGTGGTCGAAACTCTGGCAAAACACCATGTCAAATCTATCATAAAAATGGACATAATGCTCTATGATGCTATTATAGTTTTGATCAAACCTTTTAGGCTACCAATCATAATGAACAACAAGGATACAATGCCGGCAATGAAGCCAGCTTGGCTGCAACAAATGCAACTTTAGAATGCGTTTTAGATTTTGTTTGGTATTCAAATGGTAGTGCTACAAAATCACTGCTCCTTTGACAGCTCAATCATCTTCAACAAATCTGAATATTGAGACAAATAAAATTTAATGGTTGGCAATGGTGTAGGTTTGCAGTTTTTCCTAATTCTCAAAATCATTCTTTTTTGCTTAACAATATCCTATGTACTCCAAAAATTACCAAAAAATCTTCTTGGTGTGTCTAAATTTGTGAATGATAACAATGTTTTTCTTTGCATTTCTCCAAGATTATTGTCTTGTGAAGGATCCAACTTCGAAGAAGGTTTTTCTTCAAGTTGTCCTTGGAAATGGATTGTACCAGTTTTATCTTCCTTTGAGTTCTACACGTTTAGCAATAATACTAGTCAAGTCATGTTCTTCACACATGTCCACTACTTCCAAATGCAACAACAGTCATCTACATGAATCCAATCTTTCTTTCAAACTCGTCAATCATAATTCTTCTTATTGCTCGATCTCTGTAATTCCCAAAAATAGATTGTAATACCTTTGACTTTTTTTCTTTGGCATTTGCATTTAGGTCATTGATCTTTTGATGTTGTACATCCTGTTTTGAATAAATGCAACATTACACCTTCTAATGTGTCCAATTTTCCTTGCCAATATTGTTAAATAAGTAAGTCACATAAACAACCTTTTGCATTGTCATCCACAACTTATTAACAACCTCTTGATTTAATTGTTGGAGATGTTTGGGGTCCTACACCAATGGTATCTTCGAATGGTTTTAGATACTATGTAAGCTTTCTTGATGCTCACATTCGGTTCATTTGGGTTTAACCTCTTCAATCTAAAGGTGAAGCTTATAGTACCTTTATTCAATTTCAATCATATGTGGAAAGACTATTATCTTGAAAAATGAAGATGGTTCAATCAGATAGTGGTGGAGAGTTTATGGCTTTAGCTCCTTATTTTGCATCCAATGGTGGAGAGTTTATGGCTTTGCCACTAAAGTACTGTGGATGAGGCATTTGCTACTACTGCTTACTTGATAAATAGGATGCCAACAACAGTTTTTCACGGACTATCTCCATTCTTCAAGTTGTATGGTCATGATCATGATTATTCAGGTTTGAGAGTTTTTGGTTGTTTGGTATATCCTTATTTTCGACCATTTAACTCACACAAGCTTCATTATAGAAGTTCTCCTCGTGTGTTTCTTGGCTATAACACTCGTCATAAAGGTTTTAAGTGTTTGAGATGTAATGGTAAAATTTTTGTGGTAAGGCATGTTGTTTTTCATGAAAAACACTTTCCATTTGCTAATGATAGAATGATATATAATACCCCTACCACCTAGAAATAGGTTTGAGCTGAAGCACATGGTAGGTTGGGTCCAATGTTACATTTACAAATACACAACTCGTATCATATTTTATTATCTCAAGTCTCATTACTTTTCAATGAGCACACAACCCAAATAACTTAACTTTAATTTAATAAGACCATTACGAGAGAGATAAAAAAAACTTCAATCTTTATTTATTGAATAAAATAAAGGGATACATGCTTGAAATTCAAATAATAAAAGGGAGTACATAACTCAAAAATAAAATTCAGCAGAAGGCTTAATATATCAAACTTGGGTAACATGCCCTCACATTAAAAATATATTCTAATCATCCATGGTCTTCATATTTAATTTCATGAAAAATATTAAAGAGAAGGTTGAGCACATAACCCAATGGATCATTCATCAAACTACTAATTTACTAATTCAAATCAAAAGTACATCCAATTTCAATCACTTAAAAACATTAAGTGTTTCAAACAATATCTTGTTAGAATTGTATATTTGAACCAAAAGGGGTTTTAAACCCTTGATGTTCTTCATTAAAATACTTCTATTCTAGGATGGAATGACAATTCATCTTGTCATATTCCATTGTAAATAAAAATCACATTTCCATATTCTAAGTATTTTAAAACATGTTGACACTTAGTGATATTACTCATATACATTAAGTATATGCAAAGAACACCCATAATATTACTTAGACTACTATGATGGTACATGGTTCTTATCTTTACTTTCTCATTTTAAATTTAAATAACCATGATACTAAATCATAATAGTTGATATCAAAATTTAAATAATCAAGAAAACACGGAAAACATACATGACATGCTTAAAAACTCAAAAATAAGCCTTAGCATGGTTTCTAAGCATGTTATGCTATCATGTACGAATTAAAACATGTTAAACTAAAAATAAAACTTGATCAAATATGCTTTAAACTGAAATATAAAAATGTTGAAAACTAAAAACAAATATGCATGAATATACTAAAGACTTGAAGTAGTAAAGAAGGAGGTCTAGAAATCTCCTCCACCTTAGTAGTGGTTCTTTCCCAAAAAATTCAACAAAGTTTTCCAACGTCTAGTACTTTCAAACACTAGCAAAAATCACTTCAAATCACTCTCTAAAACATTGAAATCAGAACTTCTCACTTAAGAGGGAAAGGAGAAGTGAGAAGGGGTGCCAAGAAGAGGGCAAGAACAAACAAAGAGGGAAGTGTCAACTCTTTGCTTTGGGATGAGATAAATGTGAGCAAGAGGGGGTTTATATAGACGTTCAAGAGCACTAGGGGGGATGGTTTGGGAAGCTTGGGTAGTTCACAAAGTTGAGCAAGTTCCCAAACAGTCATGGGACGGTTTGGATTGAAATAGGCATGTAGGCTCATAGACCACTAAAACTTGCTAAATTCCTATGAACCATGATTTGATTCTCTACTAAATTTCTTAATTAATTTTAGAGAATATTTTCAGACTTAGAACACTTTAATCTCAGTTGGGATGTCCCCTTGTGGATAAGAAGATGCTCATAGAACTTTCTCATTTGGTCTCATTGCTTGCTTATCACACAAACCCGTAAGGCATGCCTTCCATTCTTTCTTTTTGGACGTCCAGCTAGGGGAATACCTTATTAGATTTGAGAGGAACCAAATAATAGTCAAAGATACTTATCTTGGGTTCAAGGAAACTATCTAAACTCGTCTTAATTCAGAGAGGACGTTCCCTAAGAGAGAGTGCTCTCTTTTTGCTGCCAAACATGGAGAAGGAGAGTTTCTGTAATACCCCGAAACTTTTAAAGCGTACACGTCACTTCGAAAATATATACATATATATAATGAAAGATTATGATTTGAAAAAAAATGGGCTTGATTACAATGATTTTAATTAGGTGCTAATATATATATATATATATATA